>OY992882.1:58413230-58440730 GCA_963921405.1 Cepaea hortensis | reverse complement strand
GATGAATGGTGGGGTCTCAATTTGATTGGGTAACCCTTGGGCTGGTAACGCTCCTTAATACATAATTAGCCCGCCAGTCGAAGCCTTGATTCCATCCCGTAAGGACGTGTTCAAGATGCAGTGGTAAAATTTGCCCAAAGGCATTCTTTAGGATGTGGTCATCTACACTCCAGAGAATGAGAGAGATGGAGGAGGCCCTTTTCAATTACCAGGACAATCCAGGGAAGTCCTGAGCTCTAGCTTCAACTCTAGCTGAAAAGTCAGACTCCAAAAAAGACCAAAATGAACAACAGGTTGCCAAGATTCAGCCTGAATCCACTAATTCTGGCCTATACAGATGGCACTGAAGAAAAGTCTTTCTTAAAAGCCTAAGACAGGGATACTCTCCAATTTTGTAAAAGCTCCAGGCTATATCTTCAAGATAAATTCAAGAAGAAACCTTAAGAGGAGAGATCACCTGGTCTTCAGCATGTCACTACTGGCTAAGAGTGGACATTAAAGGTGCACTTGGAGCAGACCATATCACAGCTTAATATTAATAATGGCTGAAAGCTGAAGGAGCAGAAGTTAATAAATAGAGCAAATTCACAAAATGGATTGGTGTTAAGTCGGTGTGGTGATTCAGTTCCATCAGAAATCTTAGGAGTGATAGACAGTGAAGAAAGACAGCTGGGACATATTGTTTCTTTTTAGATCTTCCTCCACTGGAAAAGCAAAAGAACAGTCTTGGGTGTCAACTTCATGAACAGTCAAATTTAGGTGAGATAGACAGAAGGAAGAATGCTAGGACATATTGTTTCTTTTTAGATCTTCCTCTACTGGAAAAGTAAAAGAACAGTCCTAAGTGTCAACTTCATGAACTCACCAGTGAAAAGATAGAGCTTTAAAATTTCTTTCAAGATTGTGACAGCAGGGAATAGCCTGAATTGGACAACCATCATGGGGTGAACTGTAACCTGAGCTGTCCAACACCATCATAGGTGCTAAAAGGATTCAACAGACCAGTGGAGCAGAACGTCCCTATGCTTGCCCCAATTTATGGCTTATCTTGTGTTTCCCTCATTAACAGTCGAAGAAAGGATTTAAGTCTAAAGTGTGGTGTAGGATAACTTATGGAGTAGAGATGTGAAGGAGGAGAGTTTATTTAGATTGATGTTTCTGTGGGGATATTGAGTGATGTGTTTGGGTTTTCATAGATAATGTCACTATATTTTGCATATAAACATATTTGAGATGTAAATTGTTGGCAGAATATGAAGTCTGAGTCTTCACTTGACCTCATCAGACATTAATAAAGTATTAGTAGTAAGAGAACAGTTTTTGAGATACATGTCTCTGTGATTGTCTTGTACATTGTTGAGAAAGAAATGTCCAACTGGTGTCAAGCATCTTCATGGTGACTGTTACTCTACTGTTGTGGTTGGTTACAGAGATTGTGAAAGTCTGTGTGGTTGTTGTCAAGTATCTTCCATGATGTATGACTTGTCTAACCTGTTGGTGTGATCATTCTTTGTGAATGTTTGTCCAACTGTTGTCAAGATCTTCTCATGTTGTCTTGTTCAACCAGTGTAAAATACAGTTGTTGTTGTTGTTTATGTTCACTACAATGGTACAATTGTCAATGTGATCATTTGTCCAAGTGTCTTGTGTCACTTGAAAGATGTAATGAGATCAAAAATGAGGTTGGCGACCAGAGCACAGTCAGCTGGAAGATGAGAGAACTGCTTTCATTGGTTACTGTGGCTAACTGCCAAGATCTCTATATCTATATATGGCCTAGAAGAGAAATCATCTATAAATAATTCTGTGTAGAACTTAACTTGTGTCTAATTTCTCACAGTGGGGGTACTCGGTGAGCCAAAATTCTGAATGGTTTCTCTACAAGGGTTATGCGAGAATAAATATCAATACCTCTAGACAACACTTGCTGTTACTAACCTGTATCTTTTATAGAGAGATATACTTTATAGAACTTCACTCATTAGAACTTCTGTAATTCTCTATAAACCCACAAAAAAACCTCACAAATACCTACACTTGACATAGTTTTCTGCATTAAATATTCTATTAATTGTTTGAGGAAACTGAGAGAGAGAGAGAGAGAGAGAGAGAGAGAGAGAGAGAGAGAGAGAGAGAGAGAGAGAGAGAGAGAGAGAGAGAGAGAGAGATCAGAAGACATAAAGGGGGGTATGTAGAAAAAGGTAATACTGTAGTCCCAAATTAACAAAAGGATTTAAAGGTGTGCTTGTTGACTCCACTTTCCCCCCAGGGACGACAAGTGACAGGGACATCGTTGTCAACATCAGCATCTTTCAGCTGATTGTTGATTTCTTGGCAAGATTACGCTCAGTCGTTTGCCATTGCTTTCTGAGCGACCGGCTCAATACCCCGTAAGTTACCGACGCGGTGAGAACCGCATCCAATTCTTGCGCAACGTCACGTTACTTACGAGAATATACGAGATTATGGAGAAAGTCGTGTAACCTCTAGACCAGAGAGACCAGCCTCTGATTCTCTAGTGAACGAAATATGACTGTCTTAGCATTTGTAAAGAAAGTAGTTTGCAATTGCTTTCCTTCTTAGCAGTGACTATACTGGTCGATGATCGCAGCCATTGTATCCACAGACAATTGTCAGCCTACCGTATTGAAATTTAAAGCCATAACCTACAATTATCTGTTCGCAGCTCTTCACCTTCTTCCACCACCTGCACTTTTAGCTTACGTAACCCTGATCGGAGGGCTAAACGGGTACCCCACCTTGCCCAAGGATGCCCCATAGTCTAGCGGAAGGAGGTAGCTTACTACTCTTTGATAGGGGATACCCCAATACCGCAAACCTAGCTTCCCAAAAAGGTGTATAATTCCGCATTTTGAAGTGGGGTTGTGCCAAGGGAAATAGGGTTGAACATTGCCTAGTAAATCACACAGCAGCTAATAAATGATGGAGTTAATTGCAACGCCCTGTACACGATATGTAAGTTTCTTTAGGGTTAACGGGCATATGGTACTTGACACATATTTGTATAGACCAGTCGATACACGAGGTGTCATATGGTGAATATAACGCCTTTCGCCTTTATTTCCCAGGAAATTTTCTGATTCCCATTGTAAGCTGGATGGACAGGGTAGCTGAGGTCAACTTTAAAAATGTTTCTCGATGCGAATTCGAACCCATAACTACTGTATCGACAGGTAGCGTGCTAGCCATCACATCTACGCGATACATTCTTGCATCTTACTTTTGGCATTCGTATAGCGCTTTAGGCAAGGTTTTTCTTGTAGTTTCCTTCTAACGCCTATTGTGAAACGTTGATCAAGACAAGGTATTTCTTGTACGTTACTTCTTACGCCGATTGGGAAACGTTAATCTAGAACGCGTTAGGTATTGTATATCAAAATTCAAGGTGGAAAAACTCACCGAGCCTAAGTGGAACGGACTTTCGTGACTTATGTGCTGAACTGAAAAATTATGCATCTTATTTTCACAGATTTTCGGGGCATGATAGTTTTCCCCTTTGCCATACACAGTTTGGTGGCAGCGAGTCTTTGATTTTATGCTATAGTAGAATTCTCTGGAATTGGAGTCACCGTAGAGAATCGCCTGGAAAAGAAATTGATCTTTAGTTTAATAAGATCTAAATGTCACAAATCTATGACAGTAGATATTTATTGCAAACATGGGACAAACAGCGTAAAAAGCAAACATAGGCTTTTACGAATAATGATATATCATAGCATTACGAGACGAGATATGTAGACAAATTATTTCAGTTGTCGAGAAATGCAACAGTTAATAAACCAATTTTCGTTAATTTTCAGAACTTGTAGGGTAACAGGTTTTTCTTTCTCTTGGTCGGCGGTATTATAAGAAATCTTCTGTAACATTTTACTTCATGAGCCCCGATTTTCTTCTGTAGCGATTGATGATTGATTGATTAATTGAGTTAGGAATCGACATCACAGCATTCGGGGCATTCCCATAAGTGCTCCGTCCCCATCCTCAGTAGCCAGCGAAGAGTTCCAACACTAATAGTACCAATAGCAATCTGATTATAAGTCCGTCTCGCCTTTCCTTTGACTTTGAACGTTGAGCGTCGGCAGATCCCTTCGTCACTCCTCGTTGTCTCATTCTTGCCAGACAATGGTAGTCCATTTGCTCCTCCGAGGTGTGCACGTGCTCCCACAAGGCCGCAACCACGTCTGCCTTGTCATGTATCAATACTCCACCAAGTTCTGCAGAGCCAGTCAATCTGTCCGCCTGTTCATTCCCCAGCACACCGGCATGCCCCGGAGAAAAGATCCAGGCGATGCTTGTCACCCGTGACCTCCGAAGCGAAGCAAGCCACTCCGCACGAAGTCTACCCGTCCTCACCCTCGTCAGCATGCTTTCTGAGTCAGTTACAATCACGATGTGTGTGTCGTATTCTCCATCCAGCGGAGAGCCGCAGTGACTGCCTCCAATTCCATTCTTAAGCTGGATGTTGTATGGTGACCTACTGGTGATATCAGATGATGACATGGAAGAACTGGCCAGAGAATTCAACACCAGTATCCAGAGGGGTCAGATCAAAGAAGAATGGCTACACAGCTACTTGCTGCCGCTGCCAAAACCGAACAAAGACCATTCCAAGATAAGCGGCTACAGAATCATTACGATGCAGAACACTGCGGGCAAGTTACTGGAGAAAATTGTAGCACACAGACTTGCTTGTGACTTGGAACAACTCAGCTGCTTCCCGCCCACACTTGGAGGGTACAGAGTCATGGCTGAATGCGGCGGTATTTGCTCAAGATGTTTACGAAGGATTTCAGGTCAGAGAAGAGACATGTGCGGCCGCCATAGACTTAGAGGACGCATATAACAGAGTATCTTTCGAGCACTTGATGCAAACCCTCCTCAGGCTGAAAGTGCACCCTCACCTTGTACGATGGATAGCTGCAGTTCTGCTCCAAAGGAAGATGGCGTTAAGATGCGGAAGTTGGTCTTCTGAGCCGATAACGATATGTCCAGGATTGCCGCAGGGTTCACCACTGTCACCAGTACTATTCAACATGTATACGGTGCCGATCACTGAACAACAGTTGGACGGGAGGGGTAGGACTCTGTCATTCGTTAACGATATCCTCGTGTATCGACAGGGTCGAGATAGACAGGCGGTTGCCAATGATATGCAGGGCGAACTAGATCGTATTTCCTCATGGTGTGCTGATGCCGACGCCCTTGTCAACCCTGCACAGGCATCGGTTACATGGTTCTCCCTAAACAACCATATTGTGAAAACAGACCTGCCGGCAGTAAGAATGGATGGGAGCATTTTGAGTAGAACCCAGTCAATGACATATCTTGGCGTGAGGCTTGATCGTAGCCTGTCCTTCAGAGATCATGTCGATTATGTCATAACGAAGGCTCGAAAAGGTTTGTCAGCAATGAGAGTCATGGCGACTGCCAATATCGAGCAAAGACTGCTAATACTTCTGTTACAAGGACTTGTGCTTTCACGCATCGAGTATGCCCTGGCCATCCTCACTGTCAGCCCTACACAGATTGGAAGACTTGAAAAGGTACAAAACGAAGCCATGCGCATCATTTTGGGCTGCACGAGAGACACCAGCTGTGTAGCAATGAGATACCTCCTTGACTTCCCGACAATGGAACACAGGATCAAGATCTGGAGAGCTCGTGCATACTTAAAAATAAGTGCAGATGAGCAGCACCCTCTGCATGACGCTATATTCAGAGAAAAGGGTGACAGGCTAAAGAGGGGCAAGTCATGGATGGGTCGGGCGGAAGATGTCGTCAGACAGGTCTGCAGTCTTACCAGTATCAACCCCGGCAAGGAATGGGTGCCGGTTCCTCCAGCTTTTAAGTGCACTTTCTCCTGCATTATCACACTCGACAGACGGTGCAGAGAGCAGAACCCTGCCGCTGTCAATGCAGAGGTTAACGCGCTCATCTATGAACACTCAGATAGCCCCGAAGTGCTCATCTATTCAGATGGATCTGTTGTAAAGCAGCAGAGAAGTGCTTGGGCATTTACAGCCCGTTCAGCGGGCCGAACCGTTCAAGAATCCAGTGGTGCCCACTCTATGACCACGAGCAGCATGACGATGGAGGTGATGGCAGTTACACAGGCTTTCATATGGCTGGAATCACAGCTTTATACCAACATGTGTGTACTAAGTGATTCAATGAGCATGATTCAGAAGGTCGAAGCTGGATCTGTACGTAGACAGTGGACTGAGTCGCTGCGGAAGTATGGTGTCCGTAAAGTCACCTTCATCTTCGTCCCGGGACATGCGGGAGTCGAGGGAAATGAACGAGCTGACAAACTGGCTGGCTCTGCACCCCCTTTAGATGGTCAGCCCATGGATCGTGCCGATGTTATTAACGTCCTCAAAGATATGGCGAGAACAGAGGACTTTGACGTCAGTGGTTCCACATCGCTGTCCAGGATGAAAGACTTGGGAGTAAGAATCGGCACAGACAGACGCAAGAGGTACATCGGGAAAACAAAGCGCCTCGTCAACCAACACAGAACTCGCCCTATTAGCCACCGGACGCTGATGCATATGTTGGGGGGAGGATCTGAGCACCTATGGACATGTCCGGAGTGCAATGAAGATACCCCAACTGATAACTGATAACGGATAACTGTGGTATCATATGCCAGGCTCACCTGCCCCAAACATCGACCATTAGCTTTGGCTATGAACCCCCAGCCTCCTCTCTCACCTCTTGGCACCGAACCATCTGTGCAGATAATCACATCACTCGAGTGAGCATTGTCCTGAATTAGTTGCTGGATTTCCACTTCCGTGGCCCCTGCTGGCCACTCCCTGCACTCCCTGCACTGTGATTATAACTCTGCACAAGTTTGACTGCTCCGCTGGCACTCTGACCCACTCCTCTCCACGCCTAATGTTCTCCAAGGGGCATACCTGTCTGATCGTATCCTCCGCCTGAGCCATCCATGATTTCCCTCTTATCAGTCGCTGAGCCTTAACTGCGTCCATCGCCTCATGCAATGGGTGGTCTGTGTCTGCAGCTACTCTGAGGTATGCCTTCGCCTGCATCACCTTGAGCTTACCAGCAACAGTCGGCAGACCAAGGATGTAACGCATACACACTACTGGGGTGTCTCTAGTGCATCCCAGAATGACACGCATAGCTTCGTTCTGTATGCGCTCTAACTTCACCAGCTGATTCTCTGAGACAGTGAGCAGACCTAATCCATAATCAATTACTGAGAGGATCAAGTGCTGGTATAGTGTGAAAAGCATTCTCTGTTCTATGTCCATTGCAGCCATAGTTTTAAGTGCATTGAGTCCCTTTTGAGTTCTTGTCACGACAGTCTCCATATGGTCCTTGAAGGATAGGTTCCTTGTCAAATGTGATCCCCAGATACTTCAGTTTGTTCTCTCTGTTGACTCTACTACCATCTATCGTGAGGCTTGGAACATCAGTTCTCACAATCCTGTTGTCCAGAGAGCACCACAAAACAGCCGCCTTTTCCGAGTGGATGACAGCACTCATTTCTGTGCACCAGTCAATCACTTTATCTACTGTCGCCTGTAACTCCTGGGCTGTTTGCTCCCTATCTCTCCCCTGCCTATATGCAAGAATATCATCTGCAAATGTTAGTATTCTTCCAACCTCTAGTGCTTCTAGGTTTGCAATCTTGCTCGTATACACATTAAAGAGCACCGGTGAGACTGCAGATCCCTGTGGCACTCCCGGGGTTAACATATGTGGCTCTGAGGTCCATGCGCCCAGACGGAGAGCAACCCGACGAGAGTGCAGGACGGCTGCTATCCAGTTCACCAACCCCCTTCTCCATCAGTGCGGTCATCAAAATATCATATCGAACTGTATTGTACGCATCCTCGAGATCAAGCGCTACCGCCATCGTTCCTGTCTACTCTGGAACCCCTCATAAACATCAAAGGCAAAATTTAGACCAGGTATCTTTTCCTGGCCTGTAGCTCCCCAGGCCTCTTGGAAGAAGCTTCCCCCTTTCCAAAAAATCCTGCAGCTTAACAGCGAATATCTTCTCTAAAACCTTCCCAAATGTATTTTGAAGGGTGATGATCCTAAAGCCGCTAAGCTTCGACTGATCCTTGAATGGTTTTTGGAGAGGGATGAGATAGCTGTGCACCCAATCCTGCGGTACTGATGCTGTCCTAATGCTCTGGTTAAAGCAGTCGGTCATCTCCTCCAGGTCTGCTTCGCTCAAAGCCTTCATGTGGCCATACCTGACCCCATCGGGCCCTGGTGCCGTGTCTGTTGCCTTTTTCAAAATGTGTTTAACATCTTCCACCCGTATGATATCTTCATACTGCATATTCTTCGTGGTGCCAGATAGTTCCTCTCTACCTGCATCCCTGGTGTCCGCATCATTATGATTGGTCTGCTCTAAAAATCTCTGGAGAAACGCCTCCCCTTTCTCTTTGTTTGTTGTCACGCGCACAAAATCATCTCTATAGATTGTTCCCACTGTCATCGGCCGATCTTTTCTCTTCATTTGAGTGTTCAGTTTCCAGAATTTTTGCAGTGTTTTATCACCTCCAATCTCCTTCATGAAACATTCCCATTTTGCCTTTTTGGCCTCTGCAGCACAGCGCTTGAAAACCTCCACCTTGTCTTTCTTGACATGTTCCGCTGTGTCCACTTCCTCTTGTGAGCTTCGGGGTATCTGTCGCACTTTCCTTAGCTGCATCACTGCAGCTCTCTTTATTTTCCAAGCATGGTCTACTTCTGGGGTCCACCATGGGGGATGCTAAAAAGGAGTTTTAACAGTCCTGTTGCAAGCCCCCTGTTTGAGGCCTCCAAGACGGCTATCGGTCCACTCATACCGGAGGGTCTTGCGCGCTCTCCCAGCCTTAACTTCCTGGATTTAGTGATCAGGACTGAGCAAGGCGTGTGATCACCTCCATGGTTATTCAAAAAAGTCCACTTTACATCAAGTACTGATGACTGGGAGACAAGTGCCAAGTCAATAGCTGTGTCTGCATCGCCAGGCCTCATTGCCATTCTTGTCGGTCTACCATCATTTATGCAGACCACATCGGAGTCCACCATGGCATCTGCAAGGGCTATTCCCTGTCGGTTTTCTCCACTGCTGTCCCAGTCTCTGTTCCTCGCATTGAAGTCTCTACATATGAGTAGCCTATCACCTGGTAATTCCTCCAGCCAGTCCCAGTGTTCCTTTCTGACAAAACAGTTCACTGTGGCATATACATTTATGATGTTCCAACTTAAGCCCCCCAATCTCCATTTGTATATCCTGGACCTCTCTTGCACTGTGATTCCACTGGCTCAAGTCGAGTACCACATGCTTCACTCCTTCCTTCACCAGCAGACCTTGTTTCATGTCTCTTCTGCCCAGTAGGGTTTATATAACTGGCGTAACCAGGGCAATGGTATTTGTCTGTATTTAGCTCCTGGAGCATGAGGACCTCAAAATCATATATTAGTCTCTCCAATACAGGACCTCTCTGTCTGGCACTGCGACAATTCCAGTATCCCACTCTTACATAGTTGAAACCTAGTCTCTCCACTTTTCGTCTTGTTCTCCTGGCGCCTGCCCTCCTATTTCTATGCCGTCGTCTCACACCATTTCCTCGTCTTCTCCTCCTCACTCTCTCTTCGCTAGCCTCTGAGGGATGTGTCAAGCGCAGAGCACGTGCTCCGTAGCTCCGGAGATTGAGAATTGATCCATGACTCCTATTTGTATATTGCCAGGGAAGAGGTGTGTTTTCGCAAACAGTTTGTGTATATGCTGTTGCCTTCTAAATATTGTTTAACTTCTGCACTGCTGTCACCAGTTTACACTTGACCTCCTTGTTGTTATTTATGTAGTCAAGCTATTCTAAATTTGTTGCAATTTCAATTTCTTTATCGTTAGTTGTAATTGTTGGATTGGCATGTAGTTTTCTCACTGGGCATTTTCTTCAATTCAGAAATAACATGGTATTCTCAGGGTGTCAGAGTAGTAAGATACTTTGCATGTAATAGAACAGTCAATAAGTTTGTCGAAACAATAACATAATCTCCGGATATGGTGGTCCATAAAAATTGAAATAATGCTCGATACATATGAACAGGTGTGAATTGTTAAACTTTCACATTTATTAGTTTACCTAATAACTGAAATGTAGATTTCATAGGCCTGGCCGACCTACATTGTTTTGTATATCCCTCTGGTCTTCTAATTTTATTTTTCAACAACCTTCCAGAAAACCTCTCGATCATAAGCAAGATGTCTCGTGTCCGATACACCCATCTGGAGATCATCCGCCACATCTTGCACCCATCTTCTCTTTGGCCTACCTCTTCCTCTCTTCCCAGGCATATACCCTTGCATTATTGTTATCTCCAAACTTTCGTGACGTTTCAAGTGACCAAAATAATTCAATTTTATTTGTTTTAACGTCTTTAATAGCCAGCCTTCTTCTATATTCAGCTCTTGAAGTATGGGTGCATTTGTTATTTTCTTTATCCAAGAAATTCTTAGAACTCGTCTATAACACACACACACACACACACACACACACACACACACACACACACACACACACACACACACACATATATATATATATATATATATATATATATATATATATATCACTTCCGGTCAAAATGGCGAAGGACGGTTGTGTTGTTTTTCTGACCGCTACCTTTTCGCGTAGGAGATAGATATTTTCATCTCCTATGTGTAATTTGTGTGCCAGGATGTACAAGCAGGAGTTTTTCTCAAGATCTGCGCCGATGCTACAGAGTTTCGTGCATTTAGCGAAGCAATTCTTGAGTGAATTTTCGCAGCGTGTGTGGTTCTGTGGTGTTCGTTTTTTTTATTCAACATGGCGGAACAATTTGTGTGTTCCTTGCCAACGACAGTGAACAAAACAAGACGGCGAGGCCAACGTGGTGGCCGCAAGCGACGCAAGCGTGGAGGGGTAAGACGTTTTAGACCTAAATGTGACCGTCTGAGCCTCAGGTATACTCGCATTCTATATTGGAACCGCGCCAGCGTAAAACAACGTGGCCCTATTCTCGAAAACCTGGTTTGCAGGAACGACATTGTAGCACTCCAGGAGACGAGACTGGGTGATCAGCTACTCAAAATGGCTGGCTTCAAATGTTTCTACAACAGGCGACATCTGTGAATGGCGATTCTCATCCGCGATAGTATGGTTGCTTCAGAGCTAGACATGTACAATTGGGACAATGACGACATACAAATACAGGCTGTCAGAGTTCAATCTGGTCTACCATTCGTGTTGGTTAATGTGTATGCCCGTAACGCGTGTGTGTATTCCCAGAAGTGGCAGTGCTTAAATTAAGTGACATGTTAGGTCATGAAAATAAATGTAATTTTCTGTAGCGATTTCAACGCTAAAGGCAGATCATGGGGAAACATTTCCTCCAACACACAGGGGGAAGAGCTCGAGACTGCACTTAAAACCATTGACCTGGTTTTTATCAAAAGTGGCTGTGTCACCAGGACAGCTAGCCGCCCAGGTGATGAGGACAGTGCTATTGATCTGTGGCTGGTTTCTCCTTCACTAACTACAGTGTGTAGATGGGATGACCTAGGGTATCATGGCAGCGACCACCACCCTTGCAGCATATTGGTGTAGAAAGGCAGAACCAGGCAGCACAAGTCAACGGTCAAGACTTTCCAGTATGACAGTACAGGGCAAGACGTGGTGAGTAAAATTAGGCTTGACAAGCGCAGAAAGATTCAGGGCAGGAAAAACAGCTGCGAGCAGCCACCTTGGTGGAATTTTGAGGTGGAGAAGTCCTGGATGGATAAGCGGATTGCTGTAAGGAAATGGCCACAACTTCAAGAAGAACAGGGTTTCCCACCCTGGTCCCTGCATGCACTTAGAATGAGAGATGCACACACAAGTAAGCTATTTTTTAAACAAAAGCTGGTTAAGGTGGTTAAATGTGAAAACTGGGCAGAGGTATGTCAAAGAGTAAGCACAGACCAGTCACTGAAATCGTTCTGGCGACTACATAAAAGCATGAGTGAGGTAGATAAGAACAAGAGAATCTCTGACCTTCAACGTGCTGACTTCATCTGGCAGAGGACTGACGAGAACAAGGGCAAAGCCCTCTTTGAACGCTATCAAAAGCAGAGCAAACAGACAGACATGAGAGGCCGAAAACATGCCACAGACAGGTGTAAGGCCCAGAACATTTCGGATGAAGACACAGTGACAGTGAAAGAAATCAAGGCTGTGCTTCGATGATCAAAAAACAGTACTCTAGGGCCTGATGGCATAAGATACGAGGACATCAATAAGTGTACCGACAATGAGCTAGAGAAACTAGCAGGCATGTACAACAACAGTATAGGAAGTGCTAGCATCAAAGTGGAGTGGTTACACAGCTATCTGATTCCCTTGCCGAAGCCTGGCAAAGACCACACAAAGATTCAGGGATATCGAGTAATCACTGTGCAGAATACAATAGGCAAGCTGCTGGAGAAGTTAATTCCAGAAAAATATCAAGCCAGCTAAAGAAGCAAGGTGTTTTCCTACCTACCCTGGGAGAGTACCGTCCAAAAGGAGAAACCTGGACCAATGCAGCAGTTTTTGCCCATAATGTTTATGAAGGTTTCCACTCAGGCATTGAAACCTTTGCTGCAGCGATTGATCTTGAGGACGCGTACAACAGACTACCACTGGATTTTCTAAAGCATCAGCTTCTTGAACTCAAGATAAGTCCATTCCTCCTTAATTGTGTCGCTGCAGCTCTCTTCCAACGGAAAGTAGTTTTTAGATGTGGCAGTTGACATCGGAACCAACAACAATATATCCTGGCCTACCACAGGGATCATCATTATCTCCGGTGCTGTTCAACGCCTACACAGTGAGAATCGCCAGCGAGCAGATTACTGGACCGGGGAGGACATTGTCATATGCCGACGATGTTTTAGTGTATCGCCAGGGTAAGGATAGAGATCAGGTTGCTGTGGAACTGCAAACCGAACTTAATCGCATAAGTACTTGGTGTGCCGAAGCAGGGGCAATGGTCAACCCAACAAAGGCAACAGTGACATGGTTCTCTTTGAATAATCATATTGTCAACACTCCAACACCAACTGTTAATTTGTGTTCAGAGACTGTGGAAAGAACGCAGGCAATGAATTACCTGGGGATACGTTTTGATCGAAGCCTTGCTTATAATGAGCACATAGACCAGGTGATAACAAAGACCAAGCGGGGTTTGGCTGTGATGCGAATGATGGCGGTAGCAAACTGTGAGCAGTGCCATCTATGCCTACTATATGAGGGGCTGGTAATGTCTGTTTTTGAGAATGCGATGGCAATCCTGACTCTCAGCTGTAAGCATATAGAAAGGATGGAAAGGATACAAAACGAAGCTAAGCACATTATTCTTGGATTTACAAGAGATACAGCATGCAAGGAGATGCGCTACTTTCTTGATTTTCCAAACATTGAAGACAGAATACAAATGTGCAGAGCACGTGCCTACATCAGAGTTAACGCAAATACACAACATACACTGCATGGCGAGATTACGAAGATAAAGGGCAGCAGGTTAAAAAGAGGAAGGTCGTGGATGGGTCAAGCCGAAGACATTCTTCAACAGGTGACCTGGCGAGGAATGGGTACAAGTGCCAACAGATTTCTTTACGTCCTTTTCAGTTTGCATCCAACTAGACAGAAAATCCGGCTGCTGTGGAGGCGGAAGTACAAGCGTTGGTTTTCGAGATTTTGTTAGGCGGTGATGCTGTCATCTACACAGATGGGTCGGTCGTCAGACATGTAAGAAGCTCATGGGCCTTCATGACGCGGGCCGGAGGGAGAATTGTGAAGGAGGACTCTGGTGCTTTCGTTGAGACCACAAGTAGCTTAACTATGGAAGTCATGGCAGTAAGTAAAGCAATAACATGGCTTGAGACACAGACATTCAATAGGGCATGTTTTCTTAGCGACTCAATGAGCATGGTCAAGAGGATAGAGATGGGGTGGATCCGAAGAGAGTGGTTGCTGTCTCTGGAGCGGCCTTGGCTGACAAAGATTAGTTTCGTCTTCGTGCCAGGGCATGCGGGGGTACAAGGAAATGAGAGGGCTGACAAGCTCGCAGGTAAGGCTAAGGTGGAAGGCGGACGCGCCATGGACCAGGCTGGCATTCTTAATGCTCTACGAGAAGTAAGACATGCGAGAACCAAGTGATGACTGCGAATCTAAAACCATGGTCATACTGCGAGAACAGCAAATCAAAAGAGGGGTGGCCAAATAAGAACACTACGCAGGAAGCCAAAGAAGATTGATAAACCAACACAGAACTGGTGTCGTTAGCCGCTAAACACTGCGGGATTTGCTTAGGAGGGGATCCGAGCACTTATGAACTGAATGGTTCGATGTGCAATGAGAATGATCTGTCGACTAACTAACTAACTAACTATAACATTTATATTCAAAGGCATTTACGCGCCGTTCAGCTTGTTCAGTTGTGGTATCCTGCTCGATGTATCTTAAAGTAGCAGTTCATAATTCTCGCTGATGCGAAGTGGTGTGTGCACTTTTTGTGATGCCTTTCGTAATAAATAGATCAACATATAAAAGTTATGACCTCTCTAGTCATTACTGATAGTGGTTAATGAGGTTTGTCATCATCGCACTCCGGACAGGACCATGGGTGCTCCGATCTCCTTAACATCTCCGCCAGCGTATATTGACTGACCGCCCACCAGTTCTGAATTAGTTAATGAAATGTGCTCTTGACAAAATGTTCATGTCTGGAGGATCCACGCTTCACTCCATCTGTATCGCTCTGGACAAAGCATTTTCCCAAGTGTCCTTAGAGTCATCGATTCATCCAGCGATCAGCTCGCTCTTTACCTGTCACGGTTGAGTCCCCAAGTACAAATATGAAAATTAGCATCTCTCTACTTTTAATATACCTGTAGTTTTATATGGATATGAAGCGTGGACAATTAGCAGACACGATGAAAAACATCTAATGGATGTGGAAATGTGTTTTCCGAGGAAAATCTAAAGAATACCATGGACAGATAGAAAACCCAATGACCAAGTCCTACAAGAAACAAATGAAAACCATAAACTGAGTAGAGACATTAGACGTAGACAGTCACAGTTTTTGAACACGTTATGAGAAGAAATGAATTGGAGAACTTGGTGACAACTGACAAGGTTGAGGAGAAAACAAAAACAAAGGGAAGGCAGAGAAGTAAATACCTGGATTTCTTGGCCACGTGGTATAGTCGAGACAGGAACACAGAGCTGATCCACAACTCTGGTGATCGAGTGAAATGGCGAAACATAACCGCCCACGCTTATCGGCATGGCACATCATGATGATGAGTTTTAAAATAAGCTGAAGACCACAACCACGCCAAAGACTAAACAAAGTCGAACGTGCAGGCGGCAGGAAAATCAGCTAAAGTCGGAATAATTGGTCGAAAGAACTTAATGCATCTTATGCTGGAATTGAGCCAGTGTTTAACAAAGACGAACTTCGCTCGACAAGCTCACCCACATCCCAGATGTGTCGGGCTACAGACGACTCTCCTAGGTAACAACACGTTTAAGCTACTAGGCTTCCGAAGCTTCTAGAACCGGCACTAGTTAGGTCAAGGTAGACTAGTTGTTACCCGCTCCGCGGCGAAGGTGTTACGGGCGCAGTACGTAATCGCACATACCCTTGTTCGAAAGACAGCTGCGAGCGACTTGGCAGCAGATCGCCTTGCGTTGGTTTTTTACGAAATGATATGGGTGTCTGTCGGTCAGAAAGCAGTATCAAACTACTGAACGTAAACTTGCCAAGAGATCACAACAGCAAATGATGCTGGTGTTGACTCCGAAGTCCTGTAAAGAATATGCAACTAAATTTTTAGAATAGTTGTTAGGGAGTTACATCGATAATGTCGTGCGATGGGAATTCGACACATACGTTCGTCGCCTGCCAAATGAGGAAAAGACTGACTACCTATTCCCACATGCATTCAGGTCTACAAAATGTGATTGTCCGATCACATAACACACCCATACCTGACTCAGTTTGTGGACTACGCCACATTTCAAAGGTAACGAGCGAAAAAAAAAAAAAAAAAAAAAAAATCTTGTCTGCCTGTGAATCTACGTCTATTTATGTTCATTTAGTAATAATCATGTCAAAGATGATCAAAGCAATTACTAAAATAGTAAGCACGTAACATCAATGACATATAACAATATTCCGATGAAAATACTGCTTTCTTACTCACATTTACATTCTTTAAACAAGACTCATCAACCTGCTCGGGTTTTTGACGTGTATAACACATAAACGATTTCCACACTTTGTTGTAGAAGTATCCAGATGGTACGGCTTGATACCAGGTAGATCTTGGAGATACCTGGTTACAAGGCACATCGGGATCTTTGAGTCTAGTGATACCAGACAGGGCTGCATGTGATGAATAAATAAATTTAGAAATATTGCGGTTAAGGAACGCATGGGTTTACGAAAGTAAACATGTAATACGTGGGGGATTGAAATAAAAATCATAAAAGTATGATTGAAATTACAGTAACCATACCATTGTCTTTAACCTGTCAATATTGTGATTGAAATTACAATAACCATACCATTGTCAATACCTGTCAATATTGTTGTTAAGGATGTTAAGAGTGTTAAGCCCGCGACATCACGGCGCAGACACACGGTGGCGTCATATGGACAGATTAAAGATGGCTGCCCCACTTTTGACATACATCAAAGAGGAGAAACCAATGAACAAGTCTTTCAAGAAACAAATGAAGATCGCAAACTGATTAGAGTCATTAGACGTAGACAGTCAAACTATTTTTGGCATGTTATGAGAAGAAATGACTTCGATAGCTTGATGACCACTGGCAAGATCGAAGGGAAGAGACCAAGGGGAAGACCGAGAAGTAAATACCTGGATGGCTTGGCCACGTGGCATGGTGGAGACAGGAAAACGGAGCTGATCCACGACGCTGGTGATCGAGTGGAATGGCAGAACATGACCCACCCCCCTTATCGAGATAGCACATGATGGATGGATTGATGGGAAGAGGAGCAGCATTATGTTATCCTGCTGTTTTAATCAGTGAAGGGATAAAATCAGCAAATGAAGGTCATGTGTGGTGATGCATGCCTGTCAGTCCTGCAAGTGTACAGAGGAGTATGAAGTATCAAACAGGCGTGACTTCTGTGAAGATATACAGCAGGTGGTGCATACGTTTTTTTCACATACACACAAACAAAAATTAAGGTTTTCATTTGAAGACCCCTCGTATGTGTACATGTTAAACGAGGTCAAGCTAGACTAGTGCGCTATGCGGGAAGCCAAAGAAGAATAATCAACCAAAGAACTGGTGTTATCAGTCGCTACACGCTTATAGAGATACCGAGGCGAGGATCAGAGCACTTGTGAACTCATAGGTCCACGTGCTGTAAGGATGATCTGTAAGTAGCTTTTTTTAAAAATTATTATTTGCGTATCCTACAGGACATCGCTGTTGTCAAAGAGCTACGTAAGAGCTTAGAGCTTAGTAATAGATAAATAGAGCTGAGAAGAGAAAGTAACATAGCGATCTAGGAAACCAGACAGAAGGGACACAAGCACGAGTGAGAACTATAAATAGTTCTCTAACTGGACACACTTGTGTCAACAAGGAGGTTAGTCGGTGTAAGTGAGCTGGGGTTACCCAAGAGACTGGGAAACCCGCATCACGAGAAGTGACCATGTAACAGTGGTTACTTTAACCAAGTGACCAGCGTGCTGGAACTCCAAGCACGCAAAGCAGCGAATACACGTAGAGCCAATTGCTCGTGGCTGAACACGCCACTGAGAGATTCGTCAGACTTGGACTCGACGGCGTAGGCGACGGACTGTATATCCGCTGTGAATACTTTGTTGCTAAGAAGGACAATATCAATAGTTTAGGACTTAAGCTTAGCTTCATTCATTATTACCATAACCATCATCGTCTCATTACATCTTTATAACATACTATGATGTTTAATACCGATGTGGTATTCCGCTCGCGGAGCTCATGTACTATCAGCTCCAAATAAAATGTATCCTTTTGTACACCGTACGAGTTGTCATTTTCGTGTGGTACAAAAGAAGGGAAACCTTGCATGCCTGTCGCAATTGAGTTGCTGACAGGCAGTATCCGATTTGGTGTCAGAAGTGTTTTTGAACCTACACGGATTTCATTTGAGTGGGATTTGAACCACCTTCAAGCACTTTAAATTACCATTTTCCCCACATAAATTCGGAAATTCTACAAAATGTTAATTATATTATTTGTGTGAATTCTTTTGATGGAAATGTATGAAATATAAACTGTGATTGTGTGCAGATTGCAAAATGTATCGAAATTACGAATTTAACTATCATTTGTGAAACATTTCGTGTGATACAGTCATAATGTCAACATTCATCACATTCACGTATGTACTTGTGCAAAAGCAAATTCTTTATGCACAAGGGAAATAAATTAGAGGTTAAGCTAAAGTCATACAGCGCAGCTCATTCAGAGACGATAGAAAGTGAAGACAAGACGACATTGACATTCATTTGACGATTCATCTTACTATTCATTGACGATCATTTATACTATCATAACATCCATATCATTTACTTCATTCATTATATTTATGTCACATTTGCAAGTTACCATCCGCATAAACTATATTGTTTAAACTGATAACAACCATGTATTGTACATTACATGCATTTTTCTAAATAGTTGATGCTCTACTAAACAGAGACATCAGTTGTACAGGCAAGTCTATCAGTTGTGTGTACGAAAGACAACGGTGCAACATCCCGGGTGTCGTATTTTTTCAGCAAGATTAGATGAGTATATTTTCCACTAATTTTGAGAAACATCATTAACTATGCATCTTCTTTTTCAGTGAAGATTGTAAATATCTAACACATATTAACTGTAAAATTATATTGTAAAGCTATATTGATATCAGTTGTGTAATAACATAAAGCCATATAATGTCATCATTAAATGACTGCATCCATGCTGGCAAAGAACTAGGCCATATTGGAGAGAAATTAGAGAAATGGACAGAACAAAAATACAGAGAAGAAACAGAGAAAGAGAGAGATGAAAGAGCATTGGAAAGATAGCATCAGAAAGAGATGAGAGAGATAGAGGAAGCCACCAAACAAAAACAGTTAGAATTAGACCAAGCTACCAAACAAAAACAGTTAGAATTAGAGCAAACTACAAAACAAAGAGAATTAGAAGTAAAACAAAAGCAGATAGAAATGGATGACGCCACTAAACAGAAAGAATTAGAAGTAAAACAAAAACAGATAGAGATGGATGATGCCACATAGCAAAAGCAAATAGATGTAGAGTCACAAACTAAGTTAAAGATGAAAGAGATGGAAATTGACTCAAACATCCAGATAGCCTCTACTAAACAGAAGAGCCAGGAAGAGCAAAATAAATTCTCTAAATATAAAAGGATTATCAAGCCCTATAGCCAAGGGGATTCAATATCTGCATGGACTGAGAATATAGATTTCCAGCTAAGAATTCAGAAAATACCATTAGAAGACTGGGCTATGATCTACATGAGAAATCTCAGTGGGGAGCCTTTAAAAGTTATCGAATCGATACCAACAGAACTAAGAAATAACTATCAATATATCCATGATAGGATTATTCAGCATTTTCTACTTGATGCTCCTGGATATCAGATCCAGTACTCACAAATCAAACCTAAGCCAACCGAAACGTTCTTAGACTATGTATCAAATGTTCAAAGTATATTCAGTAAATGGCTTAAGGCGGCAAAAGTAAGGAAGAATTTTGATAGATTACAGGACTTAATGGTGATGGATAAAGTCATATCCACAGTTCCTACTCCCTTTGCTAAGCTCCTTCAACAAGCAGACATTGAATCTATTGAACAACTAGAAAAACGTGGTTCAGCTTATTTTTCTTCAAACCGCGACATATTTAAAACATCATTACATGACACTGATATCACTGCTTTCTCTAAGAACTTACCAACCAGGTCTTACGACCAAAAAGGGTATCAGAAGAAAGACAAACCTTATCAGAAGCCACCACAGTGTGGATACTGTAAGTTATTCCATCCGCAGTACGCGATGTGTAATAAAAGTCCCGCATACCCTGCGCATCTAGAAATGATGATGAAAAAGCAGGAAGACAAACGAAACTCATACAGACGTGCGGTTAAATGCTTCTTCTGTTCTTATTTTGGTCACTATTCTTCTAAATGTTTGGGCAGGCAAAGAATGAAGGCTAGCAATGCTGTGCTCATAGATACATCATCTGATGATGATAGTGTGGTTGATTCTGAGATAGAAAATGTATTACCATTCAATGAGTGCGAGAGTGTGGCTGTAGTTACTGATATATTAGACTTTAATAAATGTGACACGTGTCACCAGTTTCATGCGGACGGAGAACTCAAATGTGGTCATGTTGTCAATGTTCCAACGAAGATGCTAATTCAGCTTTAGCCTCCAGAGGTAACCTAATGTTCCACGATGCACTGGTCAACGAACAACCATGTCAATGTTTACTTGATAGCGGAAGCACTTTACTCGGGGTAAGGAGAGAGCTAGTTAACCCAGTGGATTATCCGGGAAAGTTTGTTAAATGCCGCACTTTCTCTGGTAACATTGAAGAATACCCGCTGGCAAAAGTCCGTATAAACACCCCGTTCCTTTCCGGCACATTTACGTGCGCGATTTTGCAAAATCCCAGTACTGACCTGATTTTGGGTTGCTTGCCATCATTAAAACACTTTACTGATGACGAGATATTAGCCTGGAAACAAACAAACACGGCTAATGCTGTAACTAGGTCAGAGACCCAAACACATTATACTGACCTTCAAAATGAAATGTTACAGTTATTAACACCCAGCGGTGCTAGTGACAATACCACTCGACAAGAGTTTATCGAGGCACAACGCACCGATCAAACTACCGCACCTTATTTTAAATTGTTAGGTGAGCGAGCGAAAGTAACTAAAAATGCATCTT
Organism: Cepaea hortensis; assembly: GCA_963921405.1. NCBI lineage: Eukaryota > Metazoa > Mollusca > Gastropoda > Stylommatophora > Helicidae > Cepaea > Cepaea hortensis. Next base: position 58,419,666 of record OY992882.1, on the reverse strand, counting down.
GGTGTTTCAAAATGCATAATAGTATTCTCATGCGTTATTATACCACCAATAACCATGAAATTCAGCAGACGGTGTTACCTTTAAAACACCGACAAAATGTGCTAAAGATTGCGCATGATTCACCGTTTGCTGGACATTTGGCTTATGACAAAACGAAAGCCAGAATTTTGTCACATTTCTATTGGCCTAAGTTTTGTAACGATATTAAATCTTTTTGTCGGTCATGTACCATTTGTCAACATTTAGTGAGAAAGGGAAAGCATGTAACAGCCGAGGTCCAGCGTTCAGTACTGGCCTCCAGACCATTCGAAAGTGTAGCGGTGGATATTGTTGGACCCCTGAATCAGGTGTCGAGCAAAGGAAACCGTTTCATACTAACCCTCGTGGATCTCTGTACAAGGTGGATCGAAGCGGTTCCACTAAAATACATCACCTCCAAAGATGTGGCAAATGTATTTTTACACCTATTTTGTCGATTTGGATATCCTCGAACCATTTTATCCGACCGAGGAACTCAGTTTATTTCGGCTGCTACGCAAGCCATAACAAAATTGCTAGGAATAGAACAACATTTCACTAGCCTCTACCACCCTGCCAGCAATGGGATAATAGAGAAGATTAACGGGGATCTAAAACACATGCTGGCAAAGGTAACAGCAGAGAACCCATCTGATTGGGATACTCTATTACCAGCGGTGCTGTTTGCCTATCGAGAAATTCCACACTCAAGTACGGGTTTCTCACCTTTTGAGTTAGTTTATGGGGCGAACCCTCGTGGACCCCTAACGATCTACTATCAGTTAGTCACTAGCTCAGTAGAGAGTCCAACCTCAGTAACACCATACGAGATGGTAGCAGATACACGCGATAAAATTATGAAGGCGTGTGTAATAGCCAAATCATCTTTGGAGAGAAAAGGCCAGATTTAACGCGATTATGCTAATGAGGGTGCCAAAACCCTACACCTTGAACCCAATCAAGAGATGCTGCTTTTACTACCAGATAAACTTAACTTGTTATTAACGCCATGGCAAGGGCCATTCAGAGTGGTACGACAGATAGCAGATGTCGATTATGAAATATCGATAAACCGAAAATTAAAGATATTTCATATCAACATGCTGAAGCCTTATTTCTCATGACAAGAACTGTTGACAGACGAACAGAATGCACCTACACCAAGCAACCGGACGACAAACGTACACAACACAACTACACTAGGTAGGGCGACAGGTGACGACGACATCGCAAACACACCTAGTCAGGAAACAGAACACACAGCTAGTACAACAACAGTACTTAATCAGACAGATGACGATGGAATAGAATTACCAGTCCCGACAGTAGACACGACTGGGACAATTGATAGCATACGGTTAGAACCGAAACTCACAGACGAGCAACGACGACAAATCATAGAGCTAGTAACAGAGTACAGGGACATTTTTTCCGACATCCCAGGTAGGACGGACAGGATAGAACACTCCATTATTCTGACTGATAACCCCCCGATCAAATGCCGACCTTATTCCATCCCATTGAATTACAGGGAAAGTCTCGACAAGGAACTTTTAAATCTTGAGTCGAGTGGAATAATCCAAAAATCACAGTCAGAATACTCTTTTCCAATCGTCCTTGTCAAGAAAAAGGACTCGACTATCCGCCTCTGCGTCGATTATCGCCAATTAAATAGTGTGACCAAGGTCGATGCAGAGCCTATCCCATCATGTGAAGATCTTATCCTTGATATGTCAACATCACGTATCTTTTCTAAACTTGACCTTACGAAGAGATACTGGTAAGTTCCGATGCATTCATTGTCTATCCCGTTAACAGCTTTATCAACACCTCTAGGTCTATATGAGGGGCGATTCCTTCCTTTTGGCCTTCGTAATGCTCCAGCCACTTTTGTCCGACTCACCAGTGACCTTTTACACGGAGTTACGAATACATCAACTTATATTGATGACATATGTATCCATACTGCAGACTGGACATCACACTTACAGAAACTGCGACATGTCTTCGATAGATTGCGATTATTCGGTCTTACAGTAAAGCCAACCAAAGTGGAGTTGGGAATGGAAGAAATTGATTTCCTAGGCCATACTATCAGCAGAGGCCAACTTAGAACAGATGACAGAATTGTCACGAAAATTCTTAATTTAACTATGCCAACGACCAAGAAACAGGTCCGAAGTTTGCTGGGTTTGGTTAATTACTACAGCAAATTTATACCCAATTTGGCTGAAATCACCAGCGTTTTTTCTAATATTTTGAAAGCATCTGTGAAATTAAATGTACAGGATGCACAGTTAATTGGTGCCTTATCAAAATTGAAACGTATGTTTAGCGTTCCACCTATTTTGCGCTTGCCTAACCAAAATCTTACGTATTTTCTCCGTACAGACGCAAGTGCTATTTCCATCTCTGGCGTCTTAGGCCAGTTCTATGAGGGAATTGTCCACCCATTATTGTATGTAAGCCGGAAAATCACCCCTGCTGAATCAAGATACTCAGCCTCTGAATTGGAAGCTTTAAGCGTCATCTATTGTATCAGGAAGCTTCATAGATTCTTAGCGGGTACGGAGTTTGTCATTGAAACCGATAATTCACCGTTGACTGTAATGCAGTCTGGAGTCCATCGCAATAACAGGATCTACAGGTGGTCCTTAATACTGCAGAATTATGCTTTCACTATTAGGCATTTGAAGGGAAGCATGAACTCTCGAGCTGACACATTGAGCCGACCTTCTCCCATTGAGATACCTGAAATACGAGAAGAGAGCGATCTGACATCACCAGAAACATTGACACTGTAATTACCTAGTGCCCTATGTGGTGATTGTGAACACTGTAGTGCGTTATCATCGCCAGTCGTCTAAACTTGTGTAATATTAACTGTGTCAGTATAAGTGAAATGAACAGACACGTTATTAGTTGTCTACACCACCACCATATATGCAACCCGTGAGTGGATCGAAGTATGAACGTTACCCAGGATGAGAGCGTAAATCAGACTTTGTCTAGCTGAACTCTGTTTTTCGAGGACATTCTACAGAGGACGCCGCTCCGACATCACACCTGGATGTAATTAGTTAGTTTAGTTAAATAGAAATTAAATGTGATATGTATATAACATGGTTTCATAAAAGTTGCGTATAACTTCATATTACCCATAGAACTTTATTGATAACATTTCAGAGTTAAAATTCACCTACATTTAGTTAGAAACTTATTTAGTTAATATCTACATCATACCTTTCAATTAGGAAACACTACTTTAGTTTACCACCATTTAAACACATTTATTTATATATTTAGTTAATTAAAACTTTACTCACAAATTAACCCCATCATTTAGGAATTTATCTCATTCAACGTACATTTTAAGGTAACTAACCCACTTCTCCCCATTTTGATCATTTAGTTAGATTAGTTCCCTTAGATTAATTTAGAACAGTACACCAACTTACAATAGATTAGATATGTCATTCATTACCACAGGATTGGTAGCAAACAATCCTCGCAACCATGTATATTTTTGTATAGATATGACGAGTGCATAAATACAGCACAGTCATTTGGCTTGAAAACCTGTTTAACTTCAGCCAACTATTTATTGTATATATTTATTGTTCATCTATTTTTTTTTCTTGAACCATATTTTAATGACTGAATGAAGTATTTTAAAACCATTGTCGAATGAAAGATGAACGAAAGATGTGTGAATGAGACAGAGAGAGAGCAAATGAAATAATGAGAGTGAGAGATTTAGCGGTATTTTTTCACCGCACAATGCGACTTGTTGTAATTCGTCTGTGTTAGTCTGTGTAAACAATGTGTTGTTCAGACTGTTTTTAATCTGTGTGGTTGCTATACTTTAGAGATAGAGATAGGAGATATATTTTGAGCATCTTGAACCGGGACTGTAGTCATAAATCAGGTTAACACACTCGTTTGTGGCTACAACAAACCGCTTTACGGCGCTCGAAAGAGAACATACACATAAATTATAAACGCATACACATGTTAGTAAGTTAAATACATATTTCAGGCGAACGAAAGCAGAAGAAGAAGAAGAAGAAGAAGAAGAAATACACTTTAGTTTAATAGAAAACACGCAACCAAACCGGAAAACTAACATATAAACTTGCATACATCATTATCTGCAAAGAACGATAACTACACTACCAGGGGACACAATAACATCTCGAAAACCTTACTTTAACACTTAAATATTTCTTCACAAGCGGAAGCTAAAAAGGTGAAGAGTAGCACATAAAGCCTGTATACTAGTTGGAGCAAATATTATATGGGAGCATGAATATTCATTATTCATGTATTGTACTCGTAACAGAGGCAAGTTGTATGGGTTGTCAATTTTGGACAATTAGAGGACAGGTCTTATGGCATTGGTTTCCGGTTCACACAATTCCCAGAAATATAATGAAAGTCTATAGCCAACTGTACTAGTGTGGTAGGCTACTCAATTAGCCAAGTGAAGTAATACAAGAGTGTGACGAAGGAAAGGAGAGATCTTGTCCTATCCCCAGAAGAGAAGTAGTGTTACGCTGTCTTTGACAAAATTAGACATCCAATTTTTTTTGAGATTACGACTTGTGTTACACCTACAACTTAAAAGTTTGTAACACAACACGGGAGGGAAGGAGAGCCTGTCAAAGAGCTACGTAAGAGCTTAGAGCTTAGTAATAGATAAATAGAGCTGAGAAGAGAAAGTAACATAGCGATCTAGGAAACCAGACAGAAGGGACACAAGCACGAGTGAGAACTATAAATAGTTCTCTAACTGGACACAATTGCGTCAACAAGGAGGTTAGTCGGTGTAAGTGAGCTGGGGTTACCCAAGAGACTGGGAAACCCGCATCACGAGAAGTGACCATGTAACAGTGGTTACTCTAACCAAGTGACCAGCGTGCTGGAACTCCAAGACGCAAAGCAGCGAATACACGTAGAGCCAATTGCTCGTGGCTGAACACGCCACTGAGAGATTCGTCAGACTTGGACTCGACGGCGTAGGCGACGGACTGTATATCCGCTGTGAATACTTTGTTGCTAAGAAGGACAATATCAATAGTTTAGGACTTAAGCTTAGCTTCATTTATTATTACCATAAACATCATCGTCTCATTACATCTTTATAACATACTATTATGTTTAATACCGATGTGGTATTCCGCTCGCGGAGCTCATGTACTATCAGCTCCAAATAAAATGTATCCTTTTGTACACCGTACGAGTTGTCATTTTCGTGTGGTACAAAAGAAGGGAATCCTTGCATGCCTGTCGCAATTGAGTTGTTGACAGCTGTCAACAGCAGCATCTTTCAGCTGTCTGTTGATTTCTTGGCAAGATTACGCTCAGTAGTTTGCCATTGCTTTCTGAGCGGCCGGCTCAGTTATCCCGCAAGTCACCAGCGGGGGTAGAACCGCTTCCAGTTCTTGCCCGCTACGAGGCTCTGCGTGATAAGCGGGATTACGGAGAAAGTGGTGTAAACCCTCGGCCAGAGAGACCGACTGTAAGTAGCTAACTACATAAATAATAATCGTATTCTGGATCTTGGATTCGACCCGCACGGGGGGGGGGGGGGGGGGATAATTTGCGTTTTGTAAATTGACCTCAGCTTCCAGTTAGCCACAGCCTAACGTTGGTATAGGAAATGCTTGGGAAGTAAAAGCTGCCGGCGTGATACTGACCACATCACCCACAGAATGCCGATTGGTCTATACAAATATGGGTCTAGAACCATTTCTCTAAGGCTCCTCAATTTTGTCAAAATTGTTCTTTATTTGTATATTCTATGTATCGTATAGGTAAATAAGTACACAGAGAACTCATTACTCACGTCAGAAGAGTGAAGTCCAGATTCTTTTGGCATGTCAGGAGAAGAGGAAAGATGGAGGATATCGTAACAACCGGAAGTTTGGAGGGGAAGAAAGGCAGAGGAAGACCAAGAGAGGAGATACTGGATATTTTGATATATGGGCATAATGGTACATAAAGGTCGCAGAAATAACTTACAGCATAAGAGGCAGCAGGTTGTGGATAGACATGATCACCAACGCCACACACATGGCATGGATTATAAGCAGCAGAAGAATGTTATTATTCTATAATCATGTGTGATGATGTGTGGCATGGATGTGTGACGTGGTGTGTGAAATGGTGTGTGACAGGATGTGTGGCGATATGTGTGGCATTATGCCAGATATGGTGTGTGGCATGGAGTGTGAGACATGGTGAGCGACATGGTGTGTGACATAGTGTGTGACAGGATGTGTGACATGGTGTGTGACAGGATGTGTGGCGATATGTGTGGCATTATGCGAGATATGGTGTGTGGCATGGAGTGTGAGACATGGTGAGCGACATGGTGTGTGACATAGTGTGTGACAGGATGTGTGACATGGTGTGT
>OY992882.1:58300730-58410730 GCA_963921405.1 Cepaea hortensis | reverse complement strand
GAGCTCAGACACCATCCCACGATTAAGTAAGGATAATGTATTAGAGCTGAGACACCACCCCAAGATTAAGTAATAGAATGTATTAGAGCTGAGACACCATCCCAAGATTAAGTAAGGATATTGTATTAGAGCTGAGACACCATCCCAAGATTAAGTAAGGATAATGTATTAGAGCTGAGACACCACCCCAAGATTAAGTAAGGATAATGTATTAGAGCTGAGACACCACCCCAAGATTAAGTAATAGTAATGTATTAGAGCTGAGACACCACCCCAAGATTAAGTAAGGATAATGTATTAGAGCTGAGACACCATCCCAAGTGTAAGTAATAGTAATGTATTAGAGCTGAGACACCACCCCAAGATTAAGTAAGGATAATGTATTAGAGCTGAGACACCACCCCAAGATTAAGTAAGGACAATGTATTAGAGCTGAGACACCATCCCAAGATTAAGTAATAGTAATGTATTAGAGCTGAGACACCACCCCAAGATTAAGTAATAGTAATGTATTAGAGCTGAGACACCACCCCAAGATTAAGTAAGGATAATGTATTAGAGCTGAGACACCATCCCAAGATTAAGTAATAGTAATGTATTAGAGCTGAGACACCACCCCAAGATTAAGTAATAGTAATGTATTAGAGCTGAGACACCACCCCAAGATTAAGTAAGGATAATGTATTAGAGCTGAGACACCACCCCAAGATTAAGTAAGGATAATGTATTAGAGCTGAGACACCACCCCAAGATTAAGTAATAGTAATGTATTAGAGCTGAGACACCACCCCAAGATTAAGTAATAGTAATGTATTAGAGCTGAGACACCACCCCAAGATTAAGTAAGGATAATGTATTAGAGCTGAGACACCACTCCAAGATTAAGTAATAGTAATGTATTAGAGCTGAGACACCACCCCAAGATTAAGTAATAGTAATGTATTAGAGCTGAGACACCACCCCAAGATTAGGAAAGGATAATGTATTAGAGCTGAGACACCACCCCAATTTTAAGTAAGGATAATGTATTAGAGCTGAGACACCACCCCAAGATTAAGTAACAGTAATGTATTAGAGCTGAGACACCACCCCAAGATTAAGTAAGGATAATGTATTAGAGCTGAGACACCACCCCAAGATTAAGTAATGGTAATGTATTAGAGCTGAGACACCACCCCAAAATTATGAACGGGATAAACCAGACAGGGGTTAACTACTACTCTACAAGTCACTGCTGGGCGTCATTATTGCTGACTTTGTTGTCCTTTATGTCCTATTCTGTCCTCTATTCCCAAAGGGAGATACTGGTGATACCAAGCTTTCCTTTATATTGCTAGCACTTGTAGTTCGGCCTTCTCGTTCACGAATGCGTTACGGGCGCATTTCGTAATCCCGAATACCGCGTTCGTAACACAGCTGCGGGCGATTTGGCAGCAGACCGTCTTGCGTTGATTTTCATTCGTATGAGTACCGGTGGTCCAGAAAGCAATGGCAAACTACTATACGTAAACTAGGCAAGAAAATCACATACAGCCAAACAATGATGGTGTTGACTGCGACATCCTGTATATGATATGCAACTAACTTAAATTGTAGTTCCCTCCATGTCCTCCCAATAATGTTCATCTCTGCCTCTAATGTTTGACTCCATGCGTTGTCAAGTCTCCCTCTATGTCGTTTGGTCTATGGGTTTTAGAGTAAGAACTTTCTAGTATTACCAGCTTTCTCAAATTCTTCTCCATATCTAGCGTCTTTCCCTCACTTCTTTATTCACTGGAATGTGTTTTGTTCTCTCTCTAACTACATATCATTGATTCCGTTATTAACATTTTAGACCTACAATAAATAAAACGCAATCATTCATGTCACAGAGAAAAGAACTAAGTTTGTTTTATAATAGCATGAGCTCACCCTCCGATTCTTATTTCTCATCCTCCTTTCGCATACTCTCTTCATATTGTGCTGGCAACCGTGTCTCATCACTAACATAGCGCGGGGTCTGGCCTCTTTGAATAAATTGTTGCCTTACATACAGTGTCTGAACTCATTTTCCGATTTTAGCTAATTCAGCACATTCTGTACTTGTTGGCATTATGTTTTTATTATTATTATTACTATGATAATTATTATTTGCTCTTCTTCCTTTTTTCTTCATTCCTCTTCTTCTTTCTTCGATTTCATTCTTCTTCTTCCTCCTTTTTTTTTCTTCCTCCTCCTTCTTCTTTACGCTTCCTGCTCCTTCATTCTTCTTCTTCATCTTCTTCTTCTTCTTCTTCTTCTTCTTCTTCTTCTTCTTCTTCTTCTTCTTCTTCTTCTTCTTCTTCTTCTTCTTCTTCTTCTTCTTCTTCTTCTTCTTCTTCTTCTTCTTCGAAATAATTGTTCACTATAATCGATCATTATAATTGTTTAACTATAATTGTTCACTATATATGAGTGTGTGTGTGGGAGCGAGAGAGAGAGGGAGAGAGAGAGAGAGAGAGAGAGAGAGAGAGAGAGAGAGAGAGAAAGAGAGAAAGAAAAAGAGAGAGAGAGAAAGTGGGTGTCAGAGAGAGTGAGAGAGTGAATGTGTGTGTGTGTGCGTGTGTGGAGAGAGTGATTGAGCGAGAAATGGTAGGGGAATGTGTCAGTGCATGCATTTGTACGTGTATGTGTGAGAGTGAGTGAGGGAGTGTGTGCGTGCGTGCGTGCATGTGTTCATGCGTATGCGTATGTGTGAGAGAGTGTGATTGAGAGAGTGAGTGTGTGTGTGAAGGATTGTGTGAGAGTGAGACAGTGCGAGAGTTGATGTGTTAGTGTGTGTGTGTGTGTGTGTGTGTGTGTGTGTGTGTTTGAAAGAATACAGAGAGAGAGAGAGAGAGAGAGAGAGAGAGAGAGAGAGAGAGAGAGAGAGAGAGAGAGGAGAGAGAGCTGAGCAGATGCATGTCATGTAACACGCATGTTATGTAACACGCGAATCCGTATGTTTGTGTATTCTCATCTGTCATATTATCAGTTAAATAGCATTTGATTTTATCATGTATAATATAAACGTATTTGCATTACTGTAGTTTGAGTGAGAGAGTCAGTGAGTGTGAATGAGAGACAGAATGAGTGAGCATGAGAGTGAATGTGTGTGTGTGTGTGTGTGTGTGTGTGTGTGTGTGTGCCTTCTCTGTGTGTATCTCTGTGTGTGGGAGCATCACTATGTTTACGTTACATACTTTTTATGTACACATTTTTCTCCATGTTTAACATTTTTATGAGTCTGCTCATGACAATTGTCAGTGTATGTGTGTGAGTAAAGTGTGGTAGTTTGTTCATACTAGTTTCAATGCTAACTTGAGACATTTTGTATGTGTCTAGATGTGAGGAGGTGTGAGTGTGTGTGGAGGATGTGTGTGAGTGTGGGGATATGTGTGGGTGGGGGATGTGTGGGTGGGGGTATGCGTTTGGATGGGTTGGGGTGTGTGGGTTTTTGTGGGTTGTGATATTTGTGGGTGTTGGTGGGATGTGTGGATGGATGTGTGGGGGTGAAAGTAGGGGTGTTGGAAGGGGTGTGGGGGATGTGTGTATGGGTGGAGGATATGTGTATGGGATGGGTGTGGGGTATGTGTGTTTGGGTGGGTGGAGATGTGTGGGTGGTTTGAGGAAGTATGTGTGGGTGGCGGGGTTGTGTGGGTAGGGGATTGTGTTGGGTGGATTGGGGATGCAAGGGCGGGTGGGGAGAAGTGTATGGTGTGTGGGTTTGAGATATGTGTGCGGTATGTTGGTGGGGGATGTGTGCATGGTGTGTGGGTGGCGGGGGGTGTGGTGATATGGGTGAGGATATGTGTGTGGGTGGGGGATAGTGTGTGGTGTGGGGGATGTGTGTGATGGGTGCGGGGAATGTGTGTATGGGTGGTGTATATGTGTGGGTGAGTTGGGGATGTGTGGTGGTTGGGGGAAGTATGTGGGCGTGTGTGGGTGGGAGATGTGTGTGTGGATGGGGAATGTGTGGGTGGGGGTGTGTTAGTGGCTTAGGGATGTGTAGGTGGGTGAGGGATGTGCATGTGTCGGGGTGGGATGCGTGAGTGGGTGGAGATTAAGTATGGGTAGGGGTATTGTGATCGAGAGATGTTTGGTTAAGGGTGGGTGGGTGGGGGTGTGTAGGTGCGTAGTGGAGGGTGTGTGCGTGAGTGAGTGTGTGTTGGTGGATGGGTAGTGAATGCGTGTGTGGGTGGGAAGAGGTGTGTGGTGTGTTGGTTAGGGATATTGTGTGGGTGAGGTATGTGTGTGTGGATGGGGGATTTTTGTGGTGTGTGGGTGGGGTTATGTGGGGTGGATGGGTAAGGGTATATGTGTGGGTGTTGGTGGGAATATTGTGTGGTATGTTGGTGGGGGATATGTGTGGTGTGTAGGTGGGGATGTGTGGTGGTATGTGGGTGTGGGATGTGTTGGTGAGGGATATGTGTCTGTGTGGTGCATTGGTTGGGAATATTGCGTGGTAGGGGATGAATGTGATGTGCGGGTGGGGGGTTGTGTAGTGGGGGATTAAGTTAAGGCATGTATGGGTGGGTGGAGGATGTATGTGTGGGTGGTGGGGTGTGTGTGTGTGTGAGTGGATTGGGGATGTATGGGTAGTTAGGGAGATGTGTGTGTGTGGGGGGAGGGTGGGATTGTGTGCGTGGGTGGGAAATATGTGGTCAATGGAGATGTGGCTGGGGGATGGGTGGTTTGAGGTGTGGATGGGCAGAGGATGTGTGGGTTAGGATGTGTATGTGGGTGGGCGTGGGATATGTGGGTTAGTGGGGGAATGTTTGTGGGTGGCGAGTGTGTTTTGGTTGGGGGAACAGGTGAGGGGAGTGTAGGTGGGGGATGTGCGGGAGGGGGATGGGTCGGTTGGTGGGGTATGTATGTGTCCCTTGGTGTGCGTGTGTGTGGGTAGGTGGGGGTGTGTGTGGGTGGGGTGATGTATGGGTACGTGGGAGATGGGCCTCATAACATTGTAATTTGCCTTGTTTATGTTTACAACATTCATGTCACAATGTTTATTGTTCTTCCTATGTAAATGTATAATGCTCTTGATGAACGAAAGACGAGTGATTGGAAGGGCCGAATGTAAGACGGGCCTGCGCGCCCAATTTGTGACCCTAATAAAGTTGATTTGATTTGATTTGATTTTTTCTTCTTCTTCTTCTTCTTCTTCTTCTTCTTCTTCTTCTTCTTCTTCTTCTTCTTCTTCTTCTTCTTCTTCTTCTTCTTCTTCTTCTTCTTCTTCTTCTTCTTCTTCTTCTTCTTCTTCTTATTCTTCTATTCGGCCACCTCCTCGTTCTCCTCCTTCTCCTGCTCTCCTCCTTTGTCTTCTCTTTCTCAATTGACCTCATTGAATTGTGGGGGGGGGGAAGAGGAGGTGGGGTGGAGGGGGAAAAGGTGGGGGGGGGGGGGAGGATGTTGTGTGCGCTCTTTTCAAGCTGGTGTTAAGCGATTTCCAAGCGATTTGTAAGCTGGTCTTCATTTCTCTATGGTTCTTCTTGATACCGGGATTGATGACTGCACAAAACTGAAGGAGCAATGTGGGTAATGAGTTAGCAAAGTTGTGTTCTGAGTGCGCAATGTTGCGTTTTATTTCGCAATTTTGAATTCTCACTGTATCAGGCTGGCCTATCCACTCCAATATTTAAAAACATCTAGTTATACGAGAAATACACAAAAACAATCAAAATTACCTACTGGTTTACTCGTTGTTTCAGTAATGTGGTTTCAGCAGGTGTGATTGGCATATCGATGTATGTCCTGGAAAATGAAGCAAACTGGTAATCTGAACAGTTCAGTTGCGGCTTGCTTGGGCGACCGCAAAACCAGGGAGAACCGTTTATTAATGTTAAATTACACAGCTCCGAAGTTAGAAAACCAGGAACTATCGGATATGGACTGCAAGGAACGCCTTCGCTGGCCTGTTTGAGAGATACATTGTTTATATTAGCAACGAAATAAATTAAGGGAATAGGAATAGTCAATTTGATTAATCAGCATAGATCTGGTACAATTAGTCATTAAACGATGGCGGAGATGTAGAGAAGGAGATAGGAGCATCTATAAAGTTATTCGGAGTGCGATCACGATGATCCCCACTAAACACATAAATATCCAAAACTGTATTAAAACATGCAAAATATTCTAACCAACACACCATGAAACTATCATCTTTGCGCGCCGGACAAACCCACATCTCAGATTTCTATTGGTGAGACGGTTGATATCACCAGTTCACCAGCCTTCATGTGGCCTTTCAAATCCTTCACGTCTGGCTACTACCCTGCTTGATACCAATGACATGTGTCCTGATGAAGGCAGATATTTCGCCCATTTCATCGACCACAGCAGTTGCATCAAGACATTTCAAGGCATTTAAAAGATTCAGTGCCAAATAAATAGTAAGTTTGGACCTAACAAAAATGGATGGCGGAAAATGGGAAGTAGGGGTGTGTCACTGTTATGACTTAAAAGTTGTTGATATGGCAGCGGACACATTGTATTATATATCAAATTAAAAGGGGTTGCTTAAAGAAAAGAACTATATGTAATCTCGTGGCAGATGCGACAAGTCGCTTAAGTTATTAATCATCCCATGGTGCTAAATCAATTGCGATGTCGGCTCATTTCAGTGATGGATCTTCCACAACAGCAGCTGTAACAAGTAGGAATTTTCATTTTCTTCAATCCTACTGTTAAAAAAAAGGCAATTGTCAATCTATCAAAACAAAAGTGACACCCCTCTGATTAGTCTCCATCGAGCAGAACGGGGGAGCGTGCGCTTTCCAATGATATCAAGAGCTATGCCGACGGTAGCTCAGCTCCTTGTACCATTATGTAGGTCGTTTGCAGCAAATCAATCTCATCAAAGCTCGTCGAGAAGATTCTCGACCACGTGCCACTTGCTCTTGTTAGCCTTGAATGATGTGTGAATGAAATAATGTATGAAAGAGAGTGATAGAAGGGCAAAATGTTAGACGGGCCTGCGTGCCCAATTCTTAACCCTTTGAAAATAAAGTTTGTTCGTTCGTTCGTTCGTTCGTTACGCTGATGCCGAGGTAAGCGGTTCAACACCTACACCGGACAGTTGGACTAAAATGTTGACCTGTCGTCCTTGACTTGGGGACGTAAATTACAAGTACCTCTGAAGTCGGAGTGGGTTCGCCTGATGGTGAGGGGCACTATTAATAAGGGAAGCTAACCAACACACAAAATTAAGTCCAGCAATATTTTAAGTAGTGTGTATGGACTACGCTTGAGTTCAAAGCGAGCGAGCGCAAACAAGAAAAATATTATGTGTCCCTTGTCACTGCCTTTTCTACAAGGAACCATGCCTTTCATGAATGTTCTTCCAAACCACTGTATCCTTTGGGTAAGGTATATAAGTTTCAGAGATAGGATGAACGAACAAAACTACGAACTTTATTATATACATTCGGCCCGTCCAATCACTCATCTTTCGAACAGCAGTTAACTATTTCGCATGTTAATTCACATAGGAGGAAAAAACAACATTGTTTAATACAAGTTGTGACCATAAACAATGCACATTAAAATATGTTTTTTTATGTTATGAGCCCGTTTTCTTCGATGTTAATATCTTTTCGGATGCCAGTATGTGTTTTCTTGTTAGCCCACACAATTCTAAACAAAAATGCCAGGTAACCAAGCAATTCAAAGGCAACAATTAATTTCTTATGTAGTGAGTGAAGAGGTGATTAATTACTGTTGTTAGAAAATATTTAGTGCCTACTGACATGGTTATGTGATTGTTGATATAAAATGATGGTAGGTATATCGCTGTTACTTTAAGAAGATTGTAGTGGTGGTTACATGGATGTTGCCCCTAGTGATTATAGAGATACCTATATGTCATGTTATAACGTATTTAGTGTTTACTGACGTAGTTATGTAATTGGTGTTATAAAGTAATAGTCAAGGTCGATAATTCACCATTATTGTAAGATTATATTTAGTACTAAAGTAGTACTGATATCAGGTCTTAGTCAGATATGACTGAGCTATCGTATGGCAGTAGACGGCACTAGCTGCTATCTGTTTGCGCAGCATGTTGGGCGGCGCTCACCAAACCTCACATCCCACATTGTGCCAACGACTTCGGCGGAGGAGAGCAATTGGGATTGTACAAGTCCTATCCTGGTGTGGGGAAATGTAATTTAAGACTAAATGTCATGGCAGGGCAGATCAGACCCTAAACCTTGATCTAGAACTGACGTAGGATTGAAGTTCCGACGGGCGGATAGTTAGAACATTGCTTTAGTGAACCAGCAGCTTCTGCATCTGAGAGAGCTGAGAGATTGGAGTCTATCAATACTTTGACAGAGAGATATGAAAAGTCGCAGAAAGTGGCGGGAGGTAATCAACGAACTACCAATAATCTTCCTCGCGAATTCCCCCAGAAGACCAAAGATAAGGGAGAACCAAAATCCAGCAATGGATCTAATGGATCAAATAAGACCCCTACAACTCAGAACCAGCAGATGAAGTGGGAAAAGAAGACCTACTGCAGCCATTGTAAAACTCATACTCATAACACAAAGGATTGCAGAAAGAAGCCTCAACCTCTTACCACAGCATGTGCGGTAAAACCTAAAGCAACGAGAAGGAAACGGAATGCTCGTTCCAGTATGGACATGCAACGGAAAACCAACTAAAAACTGCCAGTCATAGAATCTGTCAACCTGAATGGATGGACAGTGGAATGTCTCTATGATAAAGGTTTATTTTTTGACGCAATTGTACAAGACTCACTGGTAAACCCAATCTACCCTGTCATGCACGGATGTCGCTACGTCTTTTTATGAGATCCAGTACAGCCAATCATAGCATCAGCGGTGACTACGCGCCAAGAGGCCAAGGAAACTCTAACGACAACGACACCGGCAATTCTTCAACCCGAAGATTTAAAACAAGCCCAAGCAATAGATAGTTCACTTGGGACGTGCTTCCGTAAGTTGCAAAAATCACATACACCTCCTAGTAAGGGTGATTTCTACATGAAGAATGGAATTCTTCACAGAAAGGCAGGAAAGTTAGGACAAGAATATTCTCAACTTGTTGTTCCAACTACTTACAGATTGCAAGTACTTGAGATGGGACACAGTATGCCGTTTACGGGACATATGGGAATCAACGCAACGATGCAACGAATCTCAACCTACTACTACTGGTCGGGAATAAACATGGACATTCAACAATATTTCAAATCATGTCCATAATGTCAGAAAGTAGCCCCAAAGCTCTAGACACCACCAGCGACATTAGGGGAAATGCCCATCACGAGAGATTTCAACAAGAAATCAAAGGACAGAGACTTAGAGTGGGGGGGGGGAAATACTAGTACTTCTTCCCACAAGTCAAAACCAGTTGCAGGTCGGTTGGAGAAGACCTTATGTAGTGAAGGAGAAAATTTCCAGAACAAACTACTAGATCTCCATAAAGGGGAAAGAGAAAATCTTTCATCTCAATCTGTTACAAAAATACACCGAGAGACCCACCACCGAGACAGCACATTTGATAGCGATGGCAGTAACAGCACAAGTTGAACATGGAAACTCAAGGGGGGTGGAGTATTCTCTGCAGTTCAAAAAGACTTATCGAGATGTGGACAGTAGCCCAACATTAACGACGGATCAGCAGCAGCAGATTCGAGAGTGCTTAGAGAATTATGCAGCAACACTAACAGACAGGCTAGGACAGACAGATCTAGTAGAATTCAACATAAAGTTGAAGGATCCAATACCAGTGCGAGTCAAAGACTTACCTGTTCCATACGCCAAAGCCCAAACTCTAACAGATCAAGTCCAACAACTGATTTCAGGAAGGATAAATGTAATAGCAGACTTTCTCAGCAGACATCCTATTGAAGATTCTGTACAAGAATAAGAGGAGGAAAGAAAGAATGGGATTAGACAGGATTAGAGGAAATATAAGCTTGTTACGCTTGTTCAAAGCTACTGTTCTTCAGGCGAACAACAGTCTGAGAGGGGAGCCATGTGATATACTTTATTTTCACAAGCGTAACGTGCGATTAATATTTCCCGTCGACAATTAAAGCTAACACCGCAAGAGCGTTGTTTTGTTCCACAGTTATACAATCCAAGATTTAATATAACTCGTTGTCGGCGTAAAACCCGAACTCGGAAAAGGCTGAGATATAAACAGCTACAACCGGTTTCCGGGACTCATTGTACAAACACAAACCACAACTCGTCACTAACCAAGAGAAAGGCCGACTGTGCATTTGGGAAATGGTAGTTTCTCAACTCGCTATGACCACACTAGAAAAGTAAAGTCTAGAGATAATAGAAGGACGAAAACCAGCAGCCAGTATTTGGAATCAACCAAATGAGGACCTGACATCTTGGTGTTGTCAACTGTTGACATGTGTTGTGAAGCCGTCCCGTTCGGATGAAGGTGAATATGATATTTATTGTAAATCTTTGATTAGTTGTGAGTCCTTTTCCCAGAAGAAGAGTTGGTAAGTCGACTTGTTGAACCCATGTGGTGAGTTCTTAATAAATTAATTTAGTAGGAGACTAAATTATAATATAGTTAATTGTTATAGTTTATATATAACCCGTACATTAAGAATAACCATAGTGAGTTTTATTTTCTCCCAAAGTAAACAACTGATTTAATGTATAAGCATTAGTCCAGGTTGTACATTTATTTCTTAAGCAACTCAATCTACAATGATTTAGAATGGTGAGTTCTTAAGAATTTAATCTAATAGAAACTAAATAATATACTCAGTTATCATAGTCATAAGATAAACTGTACATTAGGAGAAAACTACAGTGTTTTATTTTCTCCTAGCTAAACAACTTAGTTAATGTATAAACATTAGACACATGTTGTAACCTTTATTTCTTAAGCATCAACCTCAATCTACAATGAATTAGAGTAACTTAAGACTTAAGGAAACTCATAATTCTTAGTACAGTGGTAAGTACATATGGTGCATGTACCCACACTGGTCAGAGGAAACTCATTTAAATGTGCCAGCACTGATAGAGAAATTAGTGTAATGTGTATAGTCAGTAGATTTTTTTTTTTTACATGAGCACATAGGCAAACAAGTAGTTTTCTTATATTTCCTGAACACATGGGAACCAAAAAGAGTTCTATAGGTATCATAATTTGTGTGATGTTAAAGCACATATGTGGTAAGGCAAATATATAGACATGGCTGTCAACCATGGGGAATAATAATATTTGTGCTACATAATAGTGCGTAATCAACCACCATGCAAGAATTATTATAATTCATAATGCCTGAATGTGAATTGGAGTATATCACATCAATTGTATGTGTTTGATGAGATCATGTGGTGACTCATGGATTTCTTGTTGCTAAATCCTGGGTTAATTTCATAAGTGTGACTAATGGTCACATTTCTATGTCATTGAACAGCATGCTTTTGTCATGTGTGTTTCATAAACAGATGTGAATGTATCATTTGATAAAACCCATCAGCATGCATGACTAAATATTATCCAGGAAATAGTATAATTTCTTATGAAGGATGAGATTTCCTTGTAATGTCATTCTTGTTGAACCTGTGAATGTATTCTGTGTAAAATACCTACATAGGCATAATTGTCATTCTTACAGATATGATGTGTATGATGAGTGATTGTGCAAGAAGATATTTCATTGTGATATCAATTATGGTAAACATTATGTTATTTTTGGAAAATCACATAAGTATAATTACCCACCTTAATGCCAGTATGAAGGATGTGTGATGAAATATTCCTATATGATCACCCATACCGATATGAATGTGTCTATAGAATGAGTGAAATGATCATCCATACATATGAATGATGTCTGAGATGAGTGAATTGATCCAACATGCACAGATGGATATGTTGACTGATGCATGAGGAGCTTGTGTGAGTGAGTGAAGTTATAGGCTGAGAAATAGGGAGTATAGGCCAATAGTCAATCTCAGGATAGCCGGCAACTGTAATGTGTAATGCCATGACTATCACCAGAGAACTGGTTTGGCGTAACCAATAAACTAAATAATAATTTAATACACTCCAGCGCATAACAACACTTTGTATAAAATATCATTCATGCTACAATCATCAGGTTTTGTGCGCTAAGCACGACGCCACCAATATCATACATTACGCATACTACCAGCATCTGTGTTTGTTATTTAAGCAAACTCCCTCTTTGTAGTTCATGTCACTCCTGTTAACACATATGGTCTAGTGTGATGATAATAATGTACTACAAGGATGATGATGGTGATGCCTGTAATGATTATGATAATAATGATAATGATTGTAATGACAATGAGAAAATGAGCATGTTAATAATGAACATGATTGTAATTACAGTGATATAAGGAAACCATGATGTTGATGATGATGATAATAAATATTACATCCATGAGAATGGAAGAAAACTTCTCACTTGAAGCATTTAATGAAGAAGAATACAACTGAATGCAATACAAGAATGATACCATAATGTGCTTATATTGTTTATAAGCAAATACTCATTGAAATGGGAACTGATTTTTAAAAGCCCTTAATGTATGAGACCCTTTTTCTTGAATAGAAAAAGATGAAGAGAATTAACTAGGTACAGAGTGGGATGGGAAACATAGTTGTCAATTCCAAATCAATCAAGGTATTACGTAACCGGTAGACCCGAGGACAGGCATAGGTGAAGATGAAACTGCGCATCTGCTAGTCTAAAACATGAATACCATATAATGGAAGATGGAATGGAGAGCAACCAATTATGTTGTGGATAACTGTTTGAGAGCACCAAGACTCTTTACCTTCCACTGTTTATTTTCCTAGGATCATAATTCTTTTAGGTATTTTCTTTGTGATGTTCTTGAGAAAAATATAGATCACTAGCGGACACGGCCCGGCTTCGCCCAGTCACTGATGGGAAGCATCTAATTTAATTCATATAAGTAGTCATATAAGTTCCCGTTCCCGTTAGCGACTATCTGTCTGTCTGTCTGTCTGTCTGTCTGACCCGGCCCGGCATCGCCCAGCTCCTGGTGTGGAGCATCTCATTTAATTCATATAAGTAGTCATATAAGCTCACGTTCCCGTTCCTGACTATCTATCTGTCTGTCTGTCTGTCTATCTGTCTGTCTGTCTGTCTGATCCGGCCCGGCTTCGCCCAGCCCCTGATGGGGAGCATCTCATTTAATTCATATAAGTAGTCATATAAGTTCCCGTTCCCGTCTGTCTGTCTGTCTGTCTGTCTGTCTGTCTGTCTGTCTGTCTGTCTGTCTGTCTGTCTGTCTAATCATTTATTGGTTGCAGTTAGAACAACCTTAGATAAACGAAGACCAACTTACAAAAAGCATTAGAAAGAGCACTTGAAAGATCTTTACATCTTCCCCAACAATTAACTTGGGTAAATGGAGCAGCGGCAGCAGCAGCAGAAGAAGAAGAAAAAGGAGGAGTAGGAGCTGGGAGGAGGAAGAAGGAGGTGGAGGAGGGAGGAGGAGGGAGGAGTAGGAGGGAGGAAGAGATAGGCGGAGAGAGGAGGAGGAGGGAAGAGGAGGAAGGAGGGGGAGTAGTAGGGAGGAGGAGGGATTAGGAGGCGGAGAGAGGAGGAGGAGGGAGGAGGAGGGATGAGGAGGGATGAGGAGGAAGGAGGAGGATGAGGGAGGAGGAGGAGGCAGGAGGAGGGAGGAGGAGGGGAGGAGGAGGGGGAGGAGGAAGAGGGAGGAGGAAGGAGGAGGAGGAGGAGGGAGAAGGAGGGAGGAGAAGAACGCAGGAGGAGGAGGGGGAGGAGGAGAGGGAGGAGGGGGGAGATGGAGGAGGAGGGAGGAGGGGGGAGGAGGAGGGAGGAGGAGAGAGGATGAGGAGGGAGGAGGAGAAGGGAGGAGGAGAAGGGAGGAGGAGGGATGAGGAGGAGGGAGGAGGAGAGGGAGGAAGAGGGAGGAGGAGGGGGAGGAGGAGGGAGGAAGAGGGAGGAGAAGGAGGAGGAGGAGGGAGGAAGAGGGAGGAGGAGGGGGAGGACGTAGGAGGAGGAGGAGGGAGGAGGAGGAGGGAGTAGGAGGAGAGAGGAGAAGAACGGGGGAAGAAGGAAGAGGAGTGATTAGGATGAGGGAGGAGGGCGAGGAGGCAGGAGGAGGAAGAAGGAGGAAGAGGGAGGAGGAGGAAGGAGGAGGAAGAGGGAGGAGGAGGGAGGAGAAAGAGGGAAAAGGAGGATGGAGGAGGGAGAGGGAGGAGGGGGAGTGGAAGAGGAAGAGGGTAGGAGGTGGAGGAGGGGAGAGGAGGAGGAGGAGGAATATAACGCATATGCCTGTAGATTTAATAATGGCTGAAGTTGTTCCATGTCTTCTTAGAGTTGGCGACAGTGTAAAGAAATATAAAATCTTCAAACTTGATAGAGATAAGGTAACTATTATTTATTTATTCTTTAAGCATAAAAAGATGAGTTACAATGTTATGCATTATGCATTATTTTTAAGAAAACTTTGAAAATGCCTTAAAGATTGTATCATTATTTATTATAACTCATATGCCGGTACATAACTATGGACAAAGAGTTTATAAATCTTTGAAAACGATGCCACAATATGACTATAAGTTATACAGAAAAGTTATGCCCCTTGAAATAACTTTTACAGAGTTAAGTCCCCTGAGATATATGAAATTATAATGAAAAATGAAAAAAAGAAATAATATTGGGTAAGCAGCCGATTTCACACTAAAAAAATATGACAGTGGGCTGCGCTGGAATGAAAGGAAGACGTGTAGAAAATTTCATCTCAATCGGATGGGCCGTTCGCTAGCGCATAAAGGACATACGGACATACAGACAGACAGATTTATATATAAGATTTCAGTTCTGATTTTCATATTGCTGATATTTTTAGATTTACGATGGATGCTAAAATTTCAGGTAGTGGCCATTATCCAGACCTGACTTTGTGAATGCAGCACTTTGTGAAAGTAGTAGTAGCAGCTTGACTGAATACAGTAGCCACTTAACTGAGTGAGACAGCTGAGATAGTGAGGCCAAATACTATTCCACAGCAACTTCCTGCCAATTTCCGCCACCTTTCCAGAACTGGTATCACATATCCTTTTGTCTAGGTATAGTGTGGAGGAAACACAGTGAGCCCTAATAAATCTACCCGGGGAAAAAATAAAGAACACTCAAGAATATAGTCTACACTGACTGAATGCTACCGAGATCCAAGAACTGGATGGGAGACAACCAGAGCATACCCAATTTCTTTCCACAGATTAGAATTAGGCCAGTAGAAGAGGCCCAATAATCATAAGTAAAACCGGTTGCAACACTGAGGACAATGTATGATACAGTGGCACAGACAGGAGATAGATAGTTGGTTAGAGGTGAATAACTAAATAATCTTGTAATTGTACTGCATTGATTGTTGTATGTTATTACATGTATAATCAATAACTCCAGTATATATATATATATATATATATATATATATATATATATATATATATATATATATATATATATATATATATATATATATACTAGCAGACCTGGCCCGGCTTCGCCCAGCTCTGGTGGGGAGCATCTAATTTAATTCATATAAGTAGTCATATAAGCTGCCGTTCCCGTTCATGTCTGTCTGTCTGTCTGTCTGTCTGTCTGTCTGTCTGTCTGTCTGACCCTGCCCGGCATCGCCTGGCTCCTGGTCTGGAGCATCTCATTTAATTCATATAAGTAGTCATATAAGCTTCCGTTCCCTTTCCCGACTATCTATCTGTCTGTCTGTCTATCTGTCTGTCTGTCTGTCTGACCCGGCCCGGCTTCGCCCAGCCCCTGATGGGGAGCATCTCATTTAATTCATATAAGTTCCCGTTCCCGACTATCTGTCTGTCTGTCTGTCTGTCTGTCTGTCTGTCTTATCATTTATTGGTTGCGGTTAGAACAACCTTAGATAAACGAAGACCAACTTACAAAAAGCATTAGAAAGAGCACTTGAAAGATCTTTACATATTACCCCAACAATTAACTTGGGTGAATGGAGCAGCGGCAGTAGCAGCAGAAGAAGAAGAAAAAGGAGGAGTAGGAGGAAGGAGGAGGAAGAGGGTGGAGGAGGGAGGAAGAGATAGGCGGAGAGAGGAGGAGGAGGGAGGAGGAGGGAGGAGGAGGGAGGAATAGGAGGGAGGAGGAGGGATTAGGAGGAGGAGGGGGAAAGAGGAGAAGGAGGAGAAGGGAGGAGGAGGAAGAGGGAGGAGGAGGAAGGAGGAGGAGGGAGGAGGAGAGATAAGGAGGAGTAGAGAGGAGGAGGAGGGAGGAGGAGGGAGGAGGAAGAGGGAGGAGGAGGGAGGAGGAAGAGGGAGGAGGAAGAGGGAGAAGGAGGAGGAGGATGGAGAAGGAGAGGAGGAGAACGCAGGAGGAGGGGAGGAAGAGGAGGGAGGAGGGAGAGGGAGGAGGAGGGAGGAGGAGGAGAAGAGAGGAGGAGGAGGAGGATGGAGGTGGAGGGAGAAGGAGGAGGGAGGAAGAGGTAGAAGGAGGAGGGAGAAGGAGGAGGGAGGAGAGGGAGAAGGAGGAGGAGGAAGAATGAGGAGGAGGGAGGAGGAGGAAGAGGGTGGAGGAAGGAGGAGGAGAGAGGATGTAGAGGGAGGAGAAGGAGGGAGGAAAAGGGAGGAGGAGAGAGGAGGGAGGAGGAGAGAGGAGGAGGAGGGAGGAGGTAGGAGGAAGAGGGAGGAGGAGGGAGGAGGAAGAGATAGGCGGAGAGAGGAGGAGGGAGGAGGAGGGAGGAGGAGGAGTAGGGAGGAATAGGAGGGAGGAGGAGGGATTAGGAGGAGGGGGAAAGAGGAGAAGGAGGAGGGAGGAGGAGGGAGGAGGAGGAAGAGGGAGGAGGACGAAGGAGGAGGAGAGAGAAGGAGGAGAGAGGAGGAGGAGAGAGGAGGAGGTATTAGGAGGAGGGAGAAGGAGGATGGAGGAGGGAGGAGGAGGGAGAGGGAGGAGGAAGAGGAGGGAGGAAGAGGGAGAAGGAGGGAGAAGGAGGAGGAGGGAGGAGGAGAACGCAGGAGGAGGAGGGGAGGAGGAGGAGGGAGAAGGAGGGAGGAGGGAGGAGGAGGAGGGAGGAGGAGGAGAGAGGAGGAGGAGGGAAGAGGTGGATGGAGAAGGAGGAGGAAGGAAGAGGTAGAAGGAGGAGGGAGAAGGAGGAGGGAGGAGAAGGAGGAGGAGGAGGAATGATGAGGAGGGAGGAGGAGGAAGAGGGAGGAGGAGAGATGTGGAGGAAGTAGGTGGAGGGAGGAGGAGGGAGGAGGTAGAGAGAGGAGGAGGAGGGAGGAAAAGAGAGGAGAGAGGAGGAGGAGGGAGGAGGTAGGAGGAGGAGGAAAAAGAAGGAGGAGGGAGGAAGAGGGAGGAGGAGGAAGAGGGAGGAGGAGGATGGAGGAGGAAGAGGAGGGAGAGGGAGGAGGGGGAGGGGAAGAGGAAGAGGGTAGGAGGAGGAGGATGGGAGAGGAGAAGGAGGGATGTGGAGGAAGGAGGAGGAGGGAGGAAGAGGGATTAGGTAGAGGGAGGAGGAGGAGGGAGGAAAATGGAGGAGGGAAGAGGATAGAGGAGGAGGATATATATCATATATATATATATATATATATATATATATATATATATATATATATATATATATATATATATATATATATATATATATATATATATATATATATATGATGAAAATTACGGGTTATTTTCTCTCTTGAGAGTTCTCTTGTCATAGTAAAATTGTTGTAAGCAATTACCCTAGATTAATTACTTAGTTGGTAGAGGAGAGGCAAGGAACCACCCCTAAGGACATTTGGGATACTCAGTAAAAATTGCATTGTTTTCCTTGAAGTATTCCTTGGTTCTCCAAAACTCTATTTAATGGTCTCAAATCATTGAGCCAGTAACAGCTAAATTAATTTTAACAGGCAGGATCACATTGAGAAAGAGGACCTGAGGTTCCTTGATCTCTTTGGGGTTGAGCCATCAACTATTTATCCGACAATAATAATAAATGCAAAAATAAGCTTATTTAATTGTCCACTGTTATTACGACAAAGCCGGTCTCTCTGGCGTAGGATTTAACGTCTTTCTCCGAAATCCAGTATATTCTCGTGAGTAACACAGCTGCGCGAGATTCGGTAGAGGAGCGCCCCGCGATGGTTACTTACGGGGGTATGTGAGTCGGTCGCTCAGAAATCAATGGCAAACTACTGAGCGTAATCTTGCCTAGTACATCAACAGCAGCTGAAAGATGCTGGTATTGACTGCAACGTCCTGTAAAGAATATGCAACATTTTAAAAAAATGCGTCACAGTTCTAAATGATATACCTTTTGGAACATGACTGCATGTTCGGAGTGATGACAGGTGGCTATGTCCCAGAGTTGACCGGTTTTTGCCTTATGCAGAAATGCGTGGCTGCTGAGCTTCTGGTTGACTGCCACTGCCATCGACGATGAACTGCATTTTCGTGAACTGTGTGGGTAAACATCTAGGAAACATTCAGATAGGAAAATGACAGCCGATTCCATCAGAGACGAACTGGGTGTTTCGTGGGGGACTGGTGTGTTGACATTCTGGTGGCGACATTATGCACAGTGTATTTGTGCTGGCTATTGTTTGTCGAGACTCCTGTCTTTTCCCCTTTTCACATTGGGCAGTGGGGAGCGTTTTGTGTGATATTCACTGGCACAGGAACGGAGCATAATGGGGACGACCCATTGGTGTGAAGTTGGAACTGCGACTAACTAACTAACTAACTAACTAACTAACTAACTAACTAACTAACTAACTAACTAACTAACTAACCTTCGAATTTGAATATGCCCCGACAAAAGGTAATGTGCTTTTAAGAGCTCTATGCACGTAAGCTAGTGCTCTGAAATATTCTCTGGGCTGTCTCAAAGTGGCCATCACGCTGTATAAGATGAAAACAGTTAGGTATGTATGACTGCTGCGAAAAATATGGAGATAACAAACACAGACACCGTGTATAACAATTAACTCAAACCTGATTTACAGAAATCGCAAAAGGGAAAATAACAATAAAAATAATTCTAAATTAACCTAAAGTAAACATGTAAACCCACAACAGAACAAATCCGACGTTTCGATCTTAGTGACCTTCTTCAGACATAACACAAACAGATCTAACTAAAATGAGATTAGATAATGTAAGTAGAACTAAAAAATGTAAACATAAAATGTAAGGATATAGAAATTTAATATTAAGTAGATTGGAAACTAGCGTAGCTATTACTATCCGTTTCGTGCTGAGATCAGTTTAGCAATATGCTTATACAGTGACAAATAAATGCAGTTTATACATGAATGCAACAAGGTGTGCAAATTAACTATATAGAGTTAATATGTGTCGCTAGGAAGGAAAAGACAAATAAATGAATGCATCATATGAAAAATAAATGATACATTAGAATTATTTGGGGGATACTAAGCAAGTGAGGTAAACACTTTTCAGATAAACACAGAAAAATTTACATGAAAGATTAAATAACTTAAATAATAAGTAATAATATAAGCATCATAAACTGTATGGAAATATTTCAAATATCAGAGATGATTAGAGTGTCATAGTGGCGATGACGTCTGCTCTAGACTAGGCACCCGAAGAGAAAATGGGTTAGACATAAACTAACAAACGACAGTTATTTTAAAATAGCTGATAATTGGTTGCAAATGCCTATCTTACAAGAGAGTTAAGAACAATATTTGACGACTGTGGTAATGATTGAATATATAGTTACTGACTTGAGTGTCAAGGAAAACAGTGGTAAATATATCACGAAAAGACAAATTTACTCGGGAAGATGATGTAACAAAACAGCAAAATTCTTTACAGGCACCACAAAGAAATATTGACAGGCCATGTCGTGGACAGAGAACATACCGACTATACTGTAAGAATTCTTTGACTAACGTGCAACGTGACAGATGAAAGCGTGGGAACATAATACTAGGTTGTCATGCACCACAGCACTGAAATATATCAGAGTGTAGTAAGTAGTAACTGTTAGCAGACTGGAGGCAGGAATGTTGGTCATATCCACAACACCTAAGTCACAAGAAGTCGTTGGAATAGATAATGGGACATTCAACCAACGATAGTAAGACGACAATTCTCAGCTTATATCCTCACCAAACTGGATTGTCATTATATCTTTAAAGCCCATAGCAACATGTATTACAAATACGCGACTCTCTCAATTCTTTCAGCTTTGCTTGTAAACTCTGTATTGTAAATATATAATTGAAACCCATCATTGACACACATACCGCACAGTTCCCGCCCACGGAAGTACCGTTGAGGCCAGGTAAGTCCCATTGTTGAAATCGGTAATTTTCGTGTTTATGCTGTGTTTAAATTTCACGTCCTTTAGCCAGACTTGGATCCTGTCTCCCCCTTTCAATCTAGGCCTGCCCATTTTGTCAAACATGGTGACGACTAAAGCCAGAGTGTCGCCGACAATGAAGCTTGTGTGAAAAGATGAATAACAAAATAATGTAAATATCTGGTCAGAAAAATAATCTGTTTTTTTTTTGTTTTTTTTTGAAAGCAAAGGACCCGTTTACACACTCTAGACGCATCTGGCATATAATACTTGACCCATATTTTAATAGAGCGGTCGGTACCCGGGGTATGATTTGATAGAGATATTTCCTGGTGCCCATTTTAGACCCTGGAGCCCAAATCATTTTTAAAAATACGTCCCGCTCAGGTTGGAACACATTGGCAGGTTGGCAGGCGAGCGTGTAGTCATCCATGACTCTACCAAAGGAGAGCATGACCTATGCAAAAGTAAGTGAAAAATGTATGTGAAGATTGTAGTGAAACGGAACAAAACAAACAAACATGGAAGATCATACTAGTACCTGGTTATGCACTCAACACGGATATCAGCTTAAGCGTTCCAACTTCCTTCCGTATATCACACGAGAAGAATCTCCTGACAGTGCACGAACATCGTTTATCAGTGAGAATTTCCTCCCATATATAACACGAGGAGAAACTCATGGCGGTGCATGAAACTCTGCCATGTATCACACGAGGGGAATCGTTTATCAGTGAGAATTTCCTCCCATATATCTCACGAGGAGAAACTCATGTCAGTGCACGAACTCTGTTTATCAGTGAGGATCATAATGTGTGTACACTGGAATCACAAAGGCTACAAATATTATGTTCTTTTTGTTCATCATCATGGAGCAGGTCATGTAAAGAACATTGGTATCATGGCTCGCTTAAATGCCCTAACGATTCATTGCCAGTTCTTCTGCCTGTACACTCTCATGTTCAAAGTTTCTGCAATGTCTAGTGTCCATTATCGTACTGGTTAAACCCTGCCTCTTTTTAACTGATTCAGTGCCCAAAAAAACGTATGTTTGGACCAAACACGGTGCACAATGAAATGAACAAGTATTATAATGTAATTTTGCATTCACTGAGTATATAATCAGAAGATACCGTGTAACGACACAAATAACACAATGACCTTAGTATGGCGATATATCGCCCTTCTCTCAAAATGGGAGGTCACAATTTGCGACATATTATCCATCGGCACTGAATCAAATAAGGAACCATGTGGTTGCTGACTCCACTTTCCAAACCACTGTCACGTTTAAGAAGGCCAAAGTATAGGGTGTATTTTTAATGACTGTGCAGTGTTTGAAAATACTGCCGGTCCAAGTTTGTATTCACCCTATGTAACGTTCATGCAACATAATAGGTAAATACAAAACTTGGACCGGCAATATTTTCAAACACTGCCCAGTCATTAAAAATATACCCTGTATTTGCGTTTCAGAAAGTCGATGCTGGTTATGAGCAAGTTTTCTTCGATGCCCCGACCTTGTAGAATCTTGGTAGATTCTTCTTTGTTCGTTGGTTGTTCTAATTTTAAAATTTAACCAGGACAGAAAATTATCTGACTACATTTCCAACTGCCAAAAGAGTTGTACCGCGTGCAATGTGCACAGGGATAATTTGTGACTTTCGTATTTTCTCTTCAAGCTAGACGTCCCATCTACATTTCCATGATAAAGTTGAAGTATATTATTCTTTTCCAATTTCTTCTTCTTCTTCTTTGTTCACGCCGGTATCGATAAGTGCTAAGAAAGCAACAGTCAACTACTACTAGTTGACATCGCCATAGAGTTTGTGCTCAAATGTTTCTCTGTTCTGCATGTGTTGCACACTCCATCATCAAATGATGAGTTATCATTTTACCAATTCTATAGTTGCATTCATTAGCATGCCGTATCTTTAGTTTATGAAACAAGTGGTAGTTAAGTCTATTATGTTCTGTGCGGAATCTGAAGATTATTAAACAGACCCTCAAGTTTTTATTGGCACTCGTAGAAGAAGAATGAAGAAATAGAGGTCAGAAGACAACACCAGGCAATATTCATTCATTCAGTAGCATGTCTTTTACAGCACCTCGCTCCGGTAACAACCTTCCGGAAAACCTCTCGATCATAAGCAAGATGTCCCGCGTCCGATACACCCATCTGGAGATCATCCGCCACATCCTGTGCCCATCTTCTCTTTGGCCTTCCTCTTCCTTTCTTCCCATGCATATGCCCCTCCATTATTGTTCTCTCCAAACTTTCGTGACGTTTCAATTAACCAAATTATTTCAGTTTTCTTTGTTTTATCATCTTTAATAGCCAGCCTTCTTCAATTTTTAGCTCTTGAAGTATGGATACATTTGTTTTTTTTTTTTTTGAAACCAAAGATATTCTTAGAATTCGTCTATAACATTTATATTCAAAGGCATTCATGCGCTGTTCAGCTTGTTTAGTATGCGTCCAAGTCTCACAAGCGTATGTTGCTGTCACGAAAAATAAACTTGATAGTTCGATCGATGAAAAAAAAGAGACATTCGTCTGCACAAACACCGGCAAACCCTTTGATGTTGTATAGACTGAGGAACAAAATAAGTCGCGTCTAAATGTCTAACCCCGGTCGGCATTTTGTTAACAAGTTGTTGCTTGAGACGAACAATGGCGCCATCCGTCTACAAGGCGGGAGTCAGCCTTTGAAGTGATAGACGGAATGTCTGGCCAGACGTCGGATGGAGTCTTGTGATGTGGAGAAGGCTCTCTAGATCACAGACAGGAGACATTTCCCAGATGAAAGGGGACACCAGCCAGATGTTCACATTGAGTTGGGAAAAATACAGATAAAAACAACTTCTCGACGTCTATGCGTCTAGACAATTTGGTGACGTCACTCAAGCCCCGATATAAAACCAGTTGAAGTAAACAAGTTGCGTTAGTAGACCAAGATTTCTGAAGTTTTTATGATCGGTGCAGTTTCCGAGTTGTGTTAATTGAAAGAGACTATAGTGTCAACGTGTTGATAATTTATCGGCGGACATAGATCCAGTCTGGGATTGCATAGTCTCAATCATCAACCGGAATAGGCATATGGTAGTCTTTTAATCATATCTAACTTAGAGTATGATTAGGAATAGAGTACAGTACTGTGCGGTGATATAATGTTCTATAAGTGCGGTGCTAGAAAGTATGACAGGAGCGTCGGCACTAGTGTCCTATTGTATGGCTTTAACTAGCTTGTGTGATACATCATTTTACTCAGGGAGTTGAGGACAATGTAGTGGGATAATAATTAGAGAGATTGAGGATGGTTGGGAGGGAGGAAGGGAATGTGAAAAGGTAGGATCTTCCAGTAGGGCATCTGCTGGGTTTCTACCCGTTCCTTTATTCTTTCCTGGTGTTGCCATGTCTAAGACCAATGTGATGAGCTATTTGGCCGTATGCCAGAGATGGGATCTCTGTTATAGATCTGAGTGCTGCTATTGGCCTACACTCACCTAATTACGGTCAGGATTGAGTTGCTCTCACCATGATGTTCTCTACTTAACAGGTTCCACTTGAGTGTGAGATGATTTATTACGAAGAAGCAGTTTCAAAGTTTTATACAATGATGGCTCACGGAATGAAGACAGAGGTTACTGAGAGGCTTTTACACGGGGCTCAGAACCTAGTTGGTCTGCAGAAACCTGGCTTCTGCTGAGCCGGAATTGATGAACATAAGTGTTGTGTTTACTGAGTGATAAGCTTCATCACCGAAGATTCATAACTCATATACCATGGACATATATATATATATATATATATATATATATATATATATATATATATATATATATATATATATATATATATATATATATATATATATATATATATATACACACACACACATCTACCTTAAAACATTAATAGGTTGTTTTTTAAAGATGGGGAAAATTTTATAATCAGAGACTTGTGAACAGTAGATTTTCCCAAGTGACATTTCAGTTAATTGAAAGATTCTCTGTTCAACAAACATTATTAAACAGAGTAACTTCACCGTGTTTGTTAGAGTGAAGACCAAGATCGAACTGTGTCTATCTGATTACCAGCATCCTGTTTGTTCGAGCGTTATCAGAGAAAGTCGTCACGTGGACGGAGAAACATCTTCTGGGTGAGGTTCACTGTCCAGAATACATGGTGCTGTTGTGTGCTCAGCACAGTGATGTAACAGACTTTGCTCCTGATTCACTAGTCTGATTCTACATACACCTTAGAATATTCGACACACATACTACACATTGCACACACACCTTTCTCACACACATACTCTTTGCTTTAATAAATTATTTGTTGTGTTTATTTGTTGAAGCTAGAGTTGTTGAGTGTGTTGTCTTGGGGAAGAATGAGAGGGGGCATGATCCAGGGGTGAGTGAGAGTAAGAAAGAGGTGTCTACAGACTGAGGGAGTTTTGTGGACGGATTCTGGTGGTTTCTCTAGGACAATAATATTGGGTTAGAAAATTGTGGGTGTTGATTCCCCTCACTCCAGGGACGACACTAAAGTAATAAAGGATAACTACGACAGTTGCAATGGGAAAGATAATGTAATGTAATGTTTTGCATATCCTTTACAGGACACCGCTGTCAACATCAGCATCTTTCAGCTGATTGTTGATTTCTTGGCAATATTACGCTCAGTAGTTTGCCATTGCTTTCTGAGCGACCAGCTCCATACTCTCATAAGTCACTGGAGCCATTCTCATTGCGACAAATGCAAGAAAAATGCCGTGAACAGAATCAACCACTGTTTATTGCCTTCATCGACCTCACAAAGGCATTTGATTTGGTCAGTCGTGAGGGTCTGTTCAAGGCACTAAAGAGGATTGGCTGCCCACCAACTCTTCTGTCCATTGTGGAATCGTTCCACACAGGCATGAAGGGTATAATCAAGTTTGATGGTGCAACTTCTGAAGAGTTTGAAATCAAGAGTGGAGTTAAGCAAGGTTGTGTACTAGCTCCCACCCTCTTTGGAATATACTTTTCACTTCTACTGAAATATGCCTTTCGTGATCAGGATGGTGGTATATACATTCACTCACGCTCAGATGGCGGCCTCTACAATGCTCAGAGATTGAAGGCCAAGACCAATATTAGGAGGGTACTGATCAGAGAGTTGCTTTTTGCAGATGATGCTGCAGTTACGACCCACTCTGAGGAAGAATTGCAATGTCTACTATCTGCATTCTCCAATGCTTGTTCTGAATTTGGTTTAACAATTAGCAACAAGAAGTCATAGATTATGTCACAAGGCGCCAGGATTATACGATAACTATACTGTTGGACTTCACTGAGTTAATTGTATAATGACGCGATGCACCATGCCAGGCTGACAGTTATATCCATTTCATGAACTTGTGCTTTTCTTATATGACTCTCGTTAAAGTTGGTAGTTTATCATTGCTCTCTGAACGATCGACGCTCATATCATTAAAAGACGGTCTGCTTCCAAGTCGTCAGCGGTTGATTTCGAACCATCAGTAAGTCAATGAATCGTTAAACTCCCACGCCACCCCTAGGCCTCAGCTGTGTCTCGCGTATAGATTATCATCTTCTTCAGGTGTCCGGCCCGGAGCACAAATCGGTATTCATTACTTTCCAATCCTATCTTTCTTATGAGGCATCGGTCTCTCAGAAATAAATGGCAAACTACTGAACGTAAAATTGAAGAGTAAATCACAAACAGTCATAGAAAATGCTGGGGTTGATTGCGAGGTCATGTAAAGGCCATGCAACCGACTTTTGATTCGACTGTTTTATGTTTCTTACACTACCATCTGTTGTCCATCTGGTTAAGCTTTCCACTGACATTATTCTGTGTTCTCTTGCATCTTTTGCCACTTGCACCCACTATATCTACTATCAAATGTATTTGACACACTACCACAGTTGCACAATCAGTCCATAACGCCCCTCCTAATAACATCACTTTCCACATGAACTAGTCGATTCCACTACACTGGGTTAATAATTTTATAACAGAACACACACACACTTTCTCTCTCTCTCTCTCTCTCTCTCTCTCTCTCTCTCTCTCTCTCTCTCTCTCTCTATGTCTCTCTCTCTCTCTCTCTCTCTCTCTCTCTCTCTCACACACACACACACACACACATGAGTGTTGATCTGTCTACATACTCAGATCTCGATATCCTTATTTTTGAATGCTTGTGGCATGCAACTGTACTCTCATTCCATAATGGTGGATCAGATAAATAAAAGGCTTCAAACGGGTACAGTTCTTCTTTAGGCTTCGCCTTCAGAAAATCCTGATGGAGCACCCCTCCACACCTAGATCCAATTGATGATGAAACGTAAACATGAAAATAACAATCATGAAACATAAATATTGAAATAACAATCGTAAAACATAAACGTGAAAAAAAAAAACAGTCATGAAATATAAATATGAAAATAACAATCATGAAATATAAACATAAAAATAATAATCTTGAAACATTAACCTGATAATAACAAACATGAATTATAAATATGAAAATAACAAATATGAAACATAAACATGAAAATAATAAGCATGAAACATAAACATAAAAATAACAATCGTGAAACATAAACATAAAAATATCAAGCGTGAAACATACACATGAAAATAATAAACATGAAATATAGACATGGAAACAACAATGGTGAAACATAAACATGAAAATAGCAATCCTGTAACATAAACATGAAAATAAAAAGCATGTAACATAAACATGAAAATAAACTTGAAAATAGCAATCGTGAAACATAAATAAATGTTTCCATATTTTAATTTGAGACATCATCATGTAAAACAAAACAAAAAGAATCGTACGTTTTCCTCCTGAACTATAGATCAGAATGGCTGAGGGGCAGGACGTCGGACTCCTGTAGACCGGCTAACAATCACTTCTGTGGAGACCGGAGAGCATGGAGTTGGCTTCGCTATCAGAAACAAGCTGCTTAAGTCCATCATACCACCAAGTGATGGCACTGAATGAATACTGAAGCTCCAACTCCAGACAGAAGCAGGCCCAGTTAGTATTAAAAGCGTTTACGCTCCACAACTAACTGCAGCATCAGAATCTAAAGATAAGTTTATGACTGCCATAGCAAAGTGGTTAGTGAAACACCAGAGAAACAACGTCTTTTTATCCTGGGGGATTTCAACGCCAGGGTTGGCTCCGACCACAAATCTTGGCCTTCATGACTAGGACAGTTTGGCGTTTGGAAGATCAATGACAATGGACAACGTCTCTTGGAATTTCTGCAGCCATTATAATCTGTGCGTGACCCTTCTTAGGCACAATACCACAACACAAGGTGTCATGGAGGCACCTTAGATCAAATAACTAGCACCAACTCGACTTGATGCTCACCAAATGCAGCAATCTCCGCAATGTACGGCTGAGTCATAGCTATCATAGTGCTGAATGCGACACCGGTCATTCATTCGTTTCCAGCAAGGTGAAGATAAAGCCCCAGAGAATCTACAGGAACAGAAGAGACCACGCATCGACACTAGCGGCACTCAAAACAAAGAGAAGATCAACAACTTCACCCAGGCTCTAGCGGTGATTCTGCCTGGCCCCACAAATGGAACTTCCACGGAGAGATGGGGTCATTTGCGCGACACTATCTACAACACAGCAGTATCAACATTTTGTAAGAAGCAAGCAAAGTCAGCCCACTGGTGTGAAGCACACTCTGAAGAGATGCTCCCAGTACTGGAGATAAAGAGACATACATTTTCAGTGTATAAAACATCACTTTCAGAGAAAACGTTGCAGGCACTGCGAACAGCCAGAAATAGAGTACAGCAGACAGCAAGAAAATGTGTGAACAAATACTGGCTACAACTTACTGCTCAAATTCAAATTTGTGCAGACATTGGAAATATAAGAGGTATGTACGAGGGTATCAAGCAAGCTGTCGCTCCATCAAAAAATAAGATAGCCCTTCACGATCAACAGGAGTGGGGTTATCATAAAAGATCGAGCGAAACAAATGGATCGCTGGGTAGAACACTACTCAGAGTTATATTCAGTGGAGAACACTGTCAGAGAAGAAGCTCTGGAAGCCATTGATCAACAGTCCACCATGCATGCCCTGGATAACGAACAGTGCCTCACAGAAATAAGCAAAACACTAGACACTCTCAAACCCGGTAAGGTAGCAGGACAAGACAGTATTCCACCTAAAATTGTCAAATGTGGCAAAGAATCAACCATCCCATAACTGTATGCATATCAGCTCTGCTAGAAAGAAACATCAGTACCACAAGATATGAGGGATGCAAACTTTGTTACCATTTATAAAAATAAAGGTGACAGAAGCGACTGCAACAACTATCGCGGCTTTTCCCTATTCAGCATTACAGGCAAGATTTTTGCTCGAGTAATCCTAAAAACATTACACATTCTTGTTGAAAGAATCTACCCCAAATCACAGTGCGGGTTTAGCCCCAACAGGTCCACCATCGATATAATTTTCTCACTCAGACAGCTCCAAGAGAAGTGCAGAAAACAGAGGAAGCCATTATATATTGCCTTCATCGACCTCACAAAGGCATTTGACCTCGTGAGCAAAGATGGCCTTTTCAAGATCCTTGAGAAGACAGGATGCCCACCTACACTGCTAAGTCTTGTGAAATCATTTCATGAAAATATGCAGTGGACCATTTTATTCGATGGCTCATCGTCCCAGTCATTCAGCATCAGCAGTGGAGTAAAGCAGAGCTGCGTGCTTGCTCCTACACTTTTTGATACCTTCTTTGCCGTTCTCTTAAGGCATGCATTTGGGACTGCCACTGAAATCATATACCTCCATACAAGATCTGATAGCAAACTGTTTAACCCATCAAGACTCAAGGCAAAGACCAAACTAAGATCAAGATGCATAAGAGAACTACTTTTAGCAGACGATGCAGCACTAACTACTCATGCAGAAGCGGATCTCTAATGGCTCACAGATTGTTTTGCAGCCGCTTACAAAGTCTTTGGGCTCACCGTCAGCCTAAATAAAACACAGGTGATGGAACAAGATGCTGGTGCGCCTCCGTCAATCAAAATTTCTAATTACGAATTGAAGGTTGTCCATGAGTTTGCGTATTTGGTGTCGACAATATCAGATAATCTTTCATTAGAGACATAAATCGATAGACACGTTGGAAAGGCAGCCACAACAATTTCCATGATAACTAAAAGAGCTTGAGAGAATAATAGACTAACAGAGCGTACAAAAGTTAAAGTATATAAAGCTTGTGTTGTTAGCACACTACTCTATGGGTCTGAATCCTGGACCCTGTACTCACGACAGGAAAGAAAGTTGAATTCCTTCCATATGAGATGTTTGAGACGTATCCTGGGCATACCGTAGAAAGACCACATAACAAACAAACACATGCTTGAAAGAGCAGATATTACCACGGTGCACTCCCTTCTCAAGCAGAGACGCCTCCTGTGGCTGGGCCATGTATCTTGAATGGATGGTTAACGTAACCCCAAAGATCTCCTATACGGAGATCTAGCCACAGGGAAGAGGTCAACCGGAAGACCCCAAATGCGATACAGGGATGTGTGTAAACAAGATATGAAAACCCTTGACACGTGGGAAAGAGATGTAACAGACAGATGTTCCCTGAGAAGAGATGTACGAAACGGACTGGTGCTCTTCGAGCGCTGTCTGGTCCAGCAAACTGAGGATAGGCTAAAAAAAATTGTTTGCATATCCTTTACAGGACATCGCTGTCAACATCAACATTTGTCAGCTGATTTGTTGATGTCTTGTCAAGATTACGCTCAGTAGTTTGCCATTGCTTTCTGAGCGGCCGACTCACATACCCCGTAAGTTACCGACGCGATTCGAACCACTGCTGATTCTCACCGTCGTCACGTTACTTACGAGAGTATACGAGATTACGGAGAAAAGTCGCTAACCTCTAGGCCAGGAAGCCGGCGAGGATAGGCTGCACAGGCATAAAATGCAGTCACTTACTGCAGGACCCGCCTCGTCTTACAGATGCGGAAAATGTGATAGAGATTGTCACTCTCGCATTGGTCTCTACAGCCACCAGCGATGCTGTCAGGTACCTCCCAAGCAGCACAACTCTATAATCCTTCAGGACTGAAAGACGTCAACTACTACTACTACTACTACTACTACTACTACTACTACTACTACTACTACTACTACTACTACTACTACTACTACTACTACTACTACTACTACTACTACTACTACTACTACTACTACTACTACTACTACTACTACTACTACTACTACTACTACTACTACTAGTACTACTAAAATTCGAAGCCTGCGTTCGTCGTCCGCCAAAAGATTAAAAGACTGGCCACCTATACCTCCGTGCATTCAGGCTTACAAAATGTGCTAGCCCTATCACAACATAGAAACATAGCATGTTAACGCCTGGGGACATGTTTGGCTCGTGTTTTAAACAATGCACGTATGGTAAATTGCTGAGTACATATTTAGTTACATTGGAATGGCATACTTACATAAATGCAAGCACAATTTGGTTTCGATCCATGTTAGCTGTAAACTGTGTGGTATTAGAAGGGCGACTTTTGAACAGAGTGGCAGGATCGCCAGCTAGCTTCTGGCATTGCTTATTCTGTTGTTTCACTTTCTGCAGATACAACATTCAAAGTGATGAGAGGACGGGCAAAATAATGCACACGGGATTTAATTGGCAAAAATGTTTCATTCAGGAACCGGGGTAACGAAGTGGCTAATACGTTTGACTGTCTGTCTGGTAGTCGTGTGTTTAAATCCACATCAAGGCAGTATTTATTATTTTTGTTTTCTCCAAACCAGGGCTCCCAGGAAATGTCCTGGTAAGACAGGAAAAGATGCAAAACTCGTAATAGAAAAACATGAGATTTTACATACATGCTAGATTATGTGAAAAACCTTCATGATGATACAAGAGAAGAACAATATGATATTGAGGTTAATAATGAAATATCATCAATTCTGAAGATAGAAGTTCAGAATGCTCTTAATCATATGAAATCTGGCAAGTCTCCGGGTCCAGACAACATCTCAACAGAAATTATTACTACCTTAGAAGAATATGGAATAAACCAAGTCACCAGACTGCTGAACACAATATATGATACTGGAGATATACCTCCTGAATTATTTAGTTCTATATTTATTGCAATCCCGAAGAAATCAGGAGCCTTGGAATTTGATCAACATCGATCAATTAGTATAATGAGTCACATCACAAAGATTTTGCTAAGAATTGTCTTGCAAAGGGTTAGCAACAAAAAAAACAAACACAACCTGAAATAGGAGAACGATGTGCGCGCGCGCGTGCGTGCGTGTGCGTGTGTGTGTGTGTGTGTGTGTGTGTGTGTGTGTGTAAGGCAAGGGTACGGTGAGTGAGCAGGATCTGCAACATTTGGTAGATGCGATTGTTACACACAGTGACCAACTTGCGTTAGAATTAAATTGTAAGAAGACAAAGATTATGGTCGTCACTAAGAAGAAGGAAATACCGCAATGTAATATACAAGTAAATAGGAATATTCTTAAACAAGTGAATCTGCACAATTATCTCGGAACATTCATAACATCTGATGGGAGATGTCTTGAAGGGAATAGAATAATAATCTCCATGGCGAAGACAGCCTTTTCAAGATGAAAACCATACTGACCAAGAATAAGAGTGTTGATGTGCTGTGACATGTTAGATTGATGACAGAGGACCTAGTTAGTAGTGTTCTCTGGAAATATATCTTGAATAATAAATATACAAGAAAACGATATGATTTAGCACGTTTTGTCTAGAGGTCACTCAAATGAGCTAATCATTCCCGCAATAGCCTTTTTGGAGAACCACTTTTCTTTGGCTCAAACCCCCACTGTGAGACTACTATGTATCTACACAGAAATTTATATAAGAAGAAAGGGTTTCCTTAAGACCAAAAGGAGATCTGGACTCTTCGCCTCTGTACAACTGAGGATCCCTCTCACTCAACATAATGTTGCCAGTGTGCTATTCGTCCGTCACATTAGATCTTCCTTTATTTAATTTTGTCAGTATGACTTATATCAGTTGTCCAATGACTTTAGACTTTAGGATTCAATATGAGTAGACAAACTCAACAATAACTGTACATAACATCTGTTGAACAAGACATCTACATGACAGGTTCTTGACAAAAGTGGAACATACATTCACAAGGAAATGTTTACACCCCTTTGTACAAGACATACATCCTTAGATACTTGACAACATCTATACAGAACTTTTCACAATATGTATAACCAACCACAGCACTTAAGACAGTCACAGAGACAACACTTGACAACAACTGTACAAGACATTCTCCTGAGATATGTACTTAAAACACTGATTCATTAAATACTCTTTATTGAGCTGATGGTGGGTCGAGTGAGGACCATTGTCTCATCTCCTGCCATGTCAACACTTCAATAATTACATTGAGAATGCATAAAATATGCCACACATGCATGTTGATAAACAAGATACAACACTTCTTATTTACTCCACCAGCCATCAATAACCCTCCTCTCTCTCTCTCTCTCTCTCTCTCTCTCTCTCTCTCTCTCTCTCTCTCTCTCTCTCTCTAACCACAACACTCAGTTACAGTATCTGTCATCAATTCCTGTCTCTTGGGAAGGTTATGAAATCCTATCCATGGGAAACTCAAGGAAGAAACTACTGTTCTGTGTCTGCACAAGACTTGATGTTATTCTCAGTTGACATTTGATTGACTCAAAGATCACTGTCCAGTTCACCACATTTGTAGTGCTTCAGATTGTGTTATGCTCCCATTTGTGCATTCAGCTGTTAAAGAGCTGAGTGAAAACCTGGATATTCCTACATTTTGATAGGGAGTCACTTCTGGATCTAGGACTTCTGGTTAGAGGTCCCAGATATATGGAAGGCCTCTCCACCACCTTTTTGTTCTCGGTTGATATACAAAATGGCACAACATCTCTTTACATGTGTTAAAAGATAATGTTATCATACATCAACATACACAAATTGGAAATGGGGAGGAAAGGGGGGATGTTGACCAAGCACACCTCTCTTAGTTGATAATGAAGTGTAGTTCACTTGGATGTACTGTGGGTGATATTTTTCATTATTCACTTTATCTGTGGTAATCACAAGCCTATATCCTGAGACAGGGGTAGCCTACACAATTACAAGCATTTTAAGGCATTCAGCATGAGCAAGCATTGTGACATAGCACATGAGACAGGCATTGTGAAGGGAAATGGAAAATAGGCATTTACAACTGCAATATGCATTATGTATTAAC
Organism: Cepaea hortensis; assembly: GCA_963921405.1. NCBI lineage: Eukaryota > Metazoa > Mollusca > Gastropoda > Stylommatophora > Helicidae > Cepaea > Cepaea hortensis. Next base: position 58,377,027 of record OY992882.1, on the reverse strand, counting down.
TAATGGCATTTACCCAATTAGCAGACCAGACATCCATTCCAATGGTTGTCATGTTGGTGCATGAATGTTCTATTCCGCATACACTCACTCAGCAATGCCAGATCTCACCCCTTTTCTCAGACAGACCTGGCTCACAGGTACATCATCTTTATCATCATCATGTGCTCTTTCCCCACTGAGTAATGTTCATGTCTACTACAGTCGGTAACAGAAGCTCAATTGCACAAGCAATTGTTCTCATATGCACCAAAGCACATATGGGGAAAAACATGTTTAGTCCTTGTAAATTTGCATGAGCCATACATTATATTCAGCCGACTAAGACACAGGTTCATACACCTATGGTTCTCTTAGGAACTATTTTATATGAACCACCCAACAGTAGAGGTACCAGTGTAATACTTCAAAGAGAAATTATATTAATTCTCTTGAGCTTAATTTAGCCACCAGGCATCACATGAACTTAGCAATTCTGGCGCGCCATCACCGTCCTGTTTACATATGGATATTGAAGCATCTTTCCTTCCACTAGATGTGAGAGGCTACTTATCAAAGCACCAGCTCACTCACTCCAACATTCTCAGTTTTTACCAAGGAACTTGTACATGTTTCATCACTCATTCCAATCCAGACTGCCAAATGTTAACTCACAAGAGCAATGTACAGTTGGTTAAGAATGAGTCATGATAGGCATTTAGGAATGCACAAGGGTTTGCGAATTTGCATTGAGTGTAATTTACATTCATCAAGCATACGCACCCAGTCACAACAAGGGAATGATATGCACTTGGAGTATTACAGCGTAGAAGACCTGACAGGTTGAAGAAGCAGTATTCAGAATACTGGCGCACAGAAGTTAGGTTTTCACTTTCACATTTTATTCATAAAATACTCATATATTCTTTTCTTTCGTTCACCAGGCATAATCACACATTTAAGTATGTTTTAATATGGTACCTGGTATCCAGAGAACAATATATTATCGAATCTTTAAGGGCATTGTTGGGTCATCACATCACAAACTAGCGACTGCTCCTGGTGGAATCCCCTCTCAAACTAATTAGATTTTAAAATGTGGCCCAGGAATAGCGTGGGCTCATTACTTATTAGCCAATGAAAAAGCAAGGGCATACCGCTGCCCTCCCCCAACTCGTTCTGGAACATACTATTTCCAAGAATCGTCCTTCTATCTGGAAACGCCGCTCAAATCGAAAGTATTTTTATGAATGTGTCGGGCTGGGAATGTGGGGGTCTGATCCATCATGCTACATGGCCCCTCTCTTAAATCTTTCATAGGTATGACAGATGATCTCAGAAATCCACAGTTCCCAGATCCCTCAGGTGGTTTTGTCAATTACTCCCTGTCTCCCTTTACCCTACTATAGTAGTACATTTGGAACTAAGTGATTTTTCTCCTTAAAAAAATCTGCCCTAACATTGCATCAGTTGATGAATTTGGTGGCAAACGCAAAGACCATGAAGTTAGTCCTGCATTAAGTTCCTTTAAGTCACTGGGAGCTTCAATAGTCCTGACTCCCCTCATCTGTGAACTGCCCTTCTATTTACATCTGACAGTGCTCCATCGCCGACATCCTTGCTATATTTCCTGTTTGTGATAAATGATCTCTCTGAGTCCCACCATTTCGTAATGTATGAATGGTCCATAGAGATTCATTATGTGATGTAATGGCTTTGCAATTAAGCCAACTTCCAGATGACGTTTAGAAATAATGGTTGCATTCCATGTATCTCTCAACCTTTCACCTTATCAGAACTTCATCCTTCCCTTCGCCACAGGAGAATGATAATCCTGTGAGAGAGTATTTAACTGAACAACTTTCTCCAACAGTAATCTTGGCATTTGGAACTGGGTTAAAATTGTTGGTCAGCACTGGAGCAGAGACAATCACTTCCGGGTGAACTGTATAGCAGCTGCTGCAGAACTTGTTAAGACTAAAATCTACTATTTGCAGATCCGGGGTTTAGCATAGAACAAAGTCTATCTCCCCAAAAGCCTCTTGGGTTCGCAGATGATAGCAATTTCCCATTATATTTCCTTGACTCATTTCTGTAGTCAATACCATAGATTTAGAAGTGCACTTATTTGGTTGAGATTTTCTCATTCCGTTAGGCCTCTATTTTGATTTGTTGTGAGAAGTTACAGTATTTCATCTCCCTAGTTGCTCTATATAGTTGAAATATCGCGCAATTCCACTTCAGACTTGTCGTGAAATGACAGCGCAGCGTCCATTATGTGTAAGCTGTTTCTAACGCAGCAACTGAGTTTGTAGATGCAGCCAGACTGTGACATCTACTACTACTAATATGGAATTCCAGGTGGAATTTCCAACTAGTTGTCTTCAGCCATGCTTTAGCTAAGTGCTTTTGAGTGGCTGGAGTATCAGTTCTTTCTCGCCCGCACGAGCAAAACGTTTACATATGGCGAATTAGGCGATTCCTCTCAGCACAAAGAAGTTCGTCATTATCACAGCCACCTTTGAGGGGTGTGATTATGTGGGTATAGCCTCTTAGGTCCCAACATTGACTGGAATTTTGGAAGCCATTTTTACTGACTTTGAGGATAGGACTGGCCAGGTCTTGTGAATATACCTCGCATCTCAGTAATAATATAAGATTCCACTGCTCAATGCATGGTTCTTATTATATAAAGAGTCGACTGCTGAACTTGCAGAGATCTTTATCTTGAAAGGAGTCAGCTGTTTTTGAGAACAGTGATCTTTTGTTAGTCCACTGAATCGCAGACAATGTGTATAGAGTGTCAGCTGCTGGAGTTGCAGTGATCTCTACCATATAAGAGTTAACTGTTTGGAGACAGTAATCCTTATTACATTCCCACCATTCTTCCGGCAGAAAGGTCTTCTCAATTGAGGATGAAAAAGGGGAATGACATCAGTTGTACTCAACTTTGTACTCCCGTTAATCTCCACCAGTTTTCAGGTAGAAATGCTTTCTCAACTGAGGATGAATTGACGCCTGACGTCGGAGACGGATCCTGTTTTATCTCTTCATGAAATTTTTCAACTTGTCCACGTTATGCTGCTAGTCGTATGATACGCCAATGACATCAGGTTGGTTATCCATCATTTCCCAGACACATACTTTGCGTACGCTCTCCACTTCCATATAAATGGCTAGGGGTCCAGTTATTTTGATGGCCTTCCTGGAGATTCAATGAGTTAACTCCTGGCGACGTGGATCTTAGTACACAAGAGAGATTACACCATCGAACAATTGACTAATGTCTTATAGACACCAGACTGTGGTCGGTTTTATATGACCGCCCATAACATCAGGTAGAATCTTCCTTTCATCTCGTCCATCACGTATCAAGTACGCTTATTAATACCACTACTTCAGGAATGGCAAGTGACTGAGTTCTTAAGAATTTTCTCCTGGAATTTTCAATCTGCTCCCCCCCTCCCCTCAGCAATTTGATCAGGATATACTGAGAAGATCACACACTGAAGAATAAATCCAACGTCGAATCGACACTGGACAATAGCCGGTACGAATACTGACTATAACCGAGAGTGTGTTGTTGTGGTGTCTTTATGGGTGCCCTATGAATTTAACCATCAGTGCTCACCATCTTAACCCTCAGTGTTGCAAGCATGTTATGGGGAGAAGAGAATATAAGGAGTTGTTATCTTATGTGATGTGGTGACATTAAAAATGTTGTAGTTACAACAATATTCCCCCTCTCTCACCCATGCCAGCAATTAATTTTTTGAGATGGAGTAGGCCTCATATTCATTTACTTAAGTGTCTTAATTTCAGGGACAAAAATGAATTTCCCCCTGTAATAGCTGTCTCAGTTATATAAAATAATTTGTGTTCTCTGGTGTTTCAGGTACCTTAATTTTTGGATAAATATATTGAATAACCAGCATACACAAAATTATACACCATATTGACAAGCTAATAAATCATTTCATACTGAGAAAAACAAATATCATGGATACAGGCAATTATGTTGACCCATAAGATATTTATACATCATCTTCAGTCCGCTACATTGAAATCCTACCTGATATTTTAAAACAGTGATACATGCAATATTATCACCATTAATGAAATCAACACTTCTAGAGATTAAATGTGGGCTTCAATGTTTGGACCATTGTCCTCATATAAGAGACAGGGTCCATTAAACAACACCATAAAAACTCCAAGAATTGGGTCTGATTTGCGAGAGGTCACCCCGGATTTTAATACCAACATAGAGATCCCAAAAGTGAGTCTTATGCAGGGTATGCCCAAAGTTTGTATCCCGACATCAGGGCACGAGGTATGTGAGCCCCTAGCAGGTTATTACCAGGGTTTAAATCCGAGACGAGTGTTCTTTTTCCCAGGGTTTATATCCCGGACGAGCCCCCAATTATGTGACATGTTAGATTGATGATAGAGGACCTAGTTAGTAGTGTTCTCTGGAAATATATCTTGAATAATAAATATACAAGAAAAGGATATGATTTAGCACGTTTTGTCTAGAAGTCACTCAAATGAGCTAATCATTCCCGCAATAGCCTTTTTGGAGAACCACTTTTCTTTGGCTCAAACCCCCACTGTGAGACTACTATGTATCTACACAGAAATTTATATAAGAAGAAAAGGTTCCCTTAAGACCAAAAGGAGATCTGGACTCTTCGCCTCTATACAACCGAGGATCCCTCTCACTCAACATAATGTTGCCAGTGTGCTATTCGTCCGTCACATTAGATCTTCCTTTATTTAATTTTGTCAGTATGACTTATATCAGTTGTCCAATGACTTTAGACTTTAGGATTCAATATGAGTAGACAAACTCAACAATAACTGTACATAACATCTGTTGAACAAGACATCTACATGACAGGTTCTTGACAAAAGTGGAACATACATTCACAAGGAAATGTTTACACCCCTTTGTACAAGACATACATCCTTAGATACTTGACAACATCTATACAGAACTTTTCACAATATGTATAACCAACCACAGCACTTAAGACAGTCACAGAGACAACACTTGACAACAACTGTACAAGACATTCTCCTGAGATATGTACTTAAAACACTGATTCATTAAATACTCTTTATTGAGCTGATGGTGGGTCGAGTGAGGACCATTGTCTCATCTCCTGCCATGTCAACACTTCAATAATTACATTGAAAATGCATAAAATATGCCACACATGCATGTTGATAAACAAGATACAACACTTCTTATTTACTCCACCAGCCATCAATAACCCTCCTTCTCTCTCTCTCTCTCTCTCTCTCTCTCTCTCTCTCTCTCTCTCTCTCTCTCTCTCTCTCTCTCTCTCTCTCTCTCTCTCTCTAACCACAACACTCAGTTACAGTATCTGTCATCAATTCCTGTCTCTTGGGAAGGTTATGAAATCCTATCCATGGGAAACTCAAGGAAGAAACTACTGTTCTGGGTCTGTTGCACCCTTTTACCATCAGCAATTGATGTTGGACATCAAGCTTCATGGCAGATTCATTCCTCTTGAAGACAAGATCTGGCATGATGATACGGTATTGCATCTCACGGTTGATCAGGCTGTCAGTGAAGGCTGTCACTGGGTACTTCAATAATGACATACATAATGTCCCATACATTGCAGCTACTCACTTAGCCAGATCACTTCACCTACTGTTCAAGTCACATTCTTCAAGAATCACTGTGTGAGCATCAGGCTGGATATTTTCTAAGTTGAGTCTTAGATAAACAAACACTCCAAGTTACCTCACAGTTGTCTATGAATGTAGTTCATACCACAAGACTTGATGTTATTCTCAGTTGACATTTGATTGACTCAAAGATCACTGTCCAGTTCACCACATTTGTAGTGCTTCAGATTGTGTTATGCTCCCATTTGTGCATTCAGCTGTTAAAGAGCTGAGAGAAAACCTAGATATTCCTACATTTTGATAGGGAGTCACTTCTGGATCTAGGACTTCTGGTTAAAGGTCCCAGATGATATATGGAAGGCCTCTCCACCACCTTTTTGTTCTCGGTTGATATACAAAATGGCACAACATCTCTTTACATGTGTTAAAAGATAATGTTATCATACATCAACATACACAAATTGGAAATGGGGAGGAAAGGGAGGATGTTGACCAAGCACACCTCTCTTAGTTGATAATGAAGTGTAGTTCACTTTTATGTACTGTGGGTGATATTTTTCATTATTCACTTTATCTATGGTAATCACAAGCCTATATCCTGAGACAGGGGTAGCCTACACAATTACAAGCATTTTAAGGCATTCAGCATGAGCAAGCATTGTGACATAGCACATGAGACAGGCATTGTGAAGGGAAATGGAAAATAGGCATTTACAACTGCAATATGCATTATGTATTAACTAATGGCATTTACCCAATTAGCAGACCAGACATCCATTCCAATGGTTGTCATGTTGGTGCATGAATGTTCTATTCCGCATACACTCACTCAGCAATGCTAGACCTCACCCCTTTTCTCAGACAGACCTGGCTCACAGGTACATCATCTTTATCATCATCATGTGCTCTTTCCCCACTGAGTAATGTTCATGTCTACTACATTCGGTAACAGAAGCTCAATTGCACAAGCAATTGTTCTCATATGCACCAAAGCACATATGGGGAAAAACATGTTTAGTCCTTGTAAATTTGCATGAGCCATACATTATATTCAGCCGACTAAGACACAGGTTTATACACCTATGGTTCTCTTAGGAACTATTTTATATGAACCACCCAACAGTAGAGGTACCAGTGTAATACTTCAAAGAGAAATTATATTAATTCTCTTGAGCTTAATTTAGCCACCAGGCATCACATGAACTTAGCAATTCTGGCGCCATCACCGTCCTGTTTACATATGGATATTGAAGCATCTTTCCTTCCACTAGATGTGAGAGGCTACTTATCAAAGCACCAGCTCACTCACTCCAACATTCTCAGTTTTTACCAAGGAACTTGTACATGTTTCATCACTCATTCCAATCCAGACTGCCAAATGTTAACTCACAAGAGCAATGTACAGTTGGTTAAGAATGAGTCATGATAGGCATTTAGGAATGCACAAGGGTTTGCGAATTTGCATTGAGTGTAATTTACATTCATCAAGCATACACACCCAGTCACAACAAGGGAATGATATGCACTTGGAGTATTACAGCGTAGAAGACCTGACAGGTTGAAGAAGCAGTATTCAGAATACTGGCGCACAGAAGTTAGGTTTTCACTTTCACATTTTATTCATAAAATACTCATAAATTCTTCTCTTTCGTTCACCAGGCATAATCACACATTTAAGTATGTTTTAATATGGTACCTGGTATCCAGAGAACAATATATTATCGAATCTTTAAGGGCATTGTTGGGTCATCACATCACAAACTAGCGACTGCTCCTGGTGGAATCCCCGCTCAAACTAATTAGATTTTAAAATGTGGCCCAGGAATAGCGTGGGCTCATTACTTATTAGCCAATGAAAAAGCAAGGGCATACCGCTGCCCTCCCCCAACTCGTACTGGAACATACTATTTCCAAGAATCGTCCTTCTATCTGGAAACGCTGCTCAAATCGAAAGTATTTTTATGAATGTGTCGGGCTGGGATTGTGGAGGTCTGATCCATGATGCTACATGTGCTACATAGAACAAGTGCTTTTGTATGGATGTGAAGCCTGGACAATGAGCAGACAAGCTGAAAAACATCTGAAGGCTGTGGACATGTGGTTTCTGAAGAAAATACAAAAAATACCATGAACAGACGGAAAAACCAATGAGCAAGTCCTACAAGAAACAAATGAAAACCGTAAACTGATTACAGAAATTAGACAGTCACGATATTTTTCGTCACGTTATAAGAAGAAATACATTGGAGAACTTGGTGACAACTGGCAAGATCGAGGGGAAGAAAACTAGGGCAGTGCAGATAATTAAATGCCTGGATGGCTTGGCCACATGGTATGATCGAGATAAGAGCATAGAGTTGATTCTCGACTGTGATCGTTTGGGGTGGCTGGACTTGACCGCCCACCCGGTGTTTGTAAAGTCTCACTACACTTTGTATGTAGAACAAATTTGAAAAATGAAGTACATAATGTCATCCAAAAACTTGCTACGCAGTATCGTGAAGCATTATGCAGCGAATTGCTGCAGTCTACTGTAATAATTCATTGCATTCCAAAGAGAATGGTGTTATCAACGGAAGAAAGAATGTTGTCAAATTTGTTCTAATACAAAGTGTAGTGAGACTTCACAAAGACCCAGTATATATGCAGGCAATAAGATTGGGTGAATGGCTCTCTACATCGCTGTCTTTCCTTCTAATATACCTCAGAAGCTAATCTAATACACAAGTTACAAAGTTCAGTTAATCAGAGATACAGAAAATCTCTTCCTGTCACAGCCAAGTTTCGAACACTGGACACATGTGCTTGTGAGCTAGCGTGATGACCTCTAACCGACAAATATTGTCTGTGTCGAACTCCACATCAAACTAATACATAACCCAATCATGAGTGGTCTTCCTGACCAAGGGGTTAACGACATTGTTCGTAATCCCGTATATCCACGTGGGGAAAATAGCAGCTGCGAGAATCAGCAGCGGTTCGCGCCGCTCTGGTAACTTACGGGGTCTAATTTACGGTAAGCAGGTCGATCAGAAAGCAATGGCAAACTACTGAACGTAAAATTTACCTAGTACATCAACAGCAGCTGAAATATACTGGTGTTGACTGCAACGTCCTGAAAGGGATATGTAACATAAGAAAAAGAAATCATGAGTTGTAGGTGTACCCGGCTGGAAGCAATGACACTCAGTTCTAGCTAAACACGATAGCCAAAGATCTACTTGACGTGCCCAACTCCGCTCCAAGTATATAGTAATATTTGGTTGTTGGCAAAGTTTCTTATATTTGAACTTTAAACTGAGCAGTGATATGTTTCACCTTATCTTTGCGATATTTAACTGCACACACACTGTACACTCGTAAGTAGCATAATAAGGAGAAAGACAGAAAGAGGAAACACGATTTTCAAATATGTTTGTGAAAACTCCCCTCACGAAACTTGACGTCTCTACATTCTTAAGTATCATAGTAGAAAGAAAAAAAAGACAGAAAAAATAAATTTGATTTTCAAATATGTTTGTGAAATCTAACTACTGTACGTAACATGCCAAAAGATCACAAACAGCCACAAATGCTGGGGTTGACTGCAACGTCCTTAAAGGATATGCAACTAACTTTTTTTTTTTAACTTGTAAAAGCTCACCTGTCGAAATTTAACGAGATCTATGTACACCTCAATGTCGGGATCTGTACTTGGAAATAACGATGAACTGTCACCAGGAAGCGTCCAGTACATCACATTTCGCTCTTCAGTAATCGGTATCCAGTTTCCGATATTCCATGACGGAGTCAGCCTATAAAGTATGGATATAAATGCTAGTTATTGAACAGGTAAAATGACACACTGGTAGATCGCGTAGTGGACAGCCTGCAACTCATCAGACCAACAGGCAGCTGGACAGGCAAGCAAACAACAGATAAACATATATATTCATCGATAGATAATTTGTTGATTAATTTACCCCAGCTATTTAATATCTACATGGACAGAATACCCAAAAGAAGCAAGCCTTGACAGAATAGATTCAGAAAATTTAGAACTCTTTACTCCAGATGAAACAACTGATCCACAGGAAATAAATGAACGTCTATTTGCAGACGATCAGTGTGTGTTTTACAGCGATGAGGGCAGACAACAAAATCATATTAATAATCTGAGTTCAACATGCAGCCAAAACCGAAATAATGCAAGTAGTCAGATCGCCTGGTCCACTAAGTATACAGATATTAACTCTGAAACAAGTTAAAGAATTCAAATGTCTTGGAAGTATGATCACATAAGATGGCAGATTGTACAGAGAAATCGAAATCAGATTTCAAAAAGCTAGTGCACTTACATATCAACTATCACCCTTACTGAAACATCAAATATACCCATGTCCGCAAATCGACAGATAGTAAACAGCATTTTCACACCAACACTATGCTATTAATCTCAAACTTGGACTTTATCCAAATCACACTTTCGCAAAATCAACACCTGCGAGATGAGATGCTTGAGGAGAGCTGGCAACTTAATAATAAGAGACCGAGTAAGAAATGCCGTTATCAGACAGACAGTGGGATCAACACCTTGTGCCACATTTATTGAAAGGCAGCAGATCAAATGACTGGCCATGTCGTTAGAATGCAACACCATCAACTACCATCACTGGCCTTACATCAAAGATCATCTGCCATGAGACCAAGAGGACATCCAAGAAGAAAATGGATTGACGACATCAAAGACATTGTACAATCCCACAGAATGACACTATCCGATGCCGCCCATCTGGCGCTAGAGCGCTAATTATTCCTCCCCACGATGGCACTTGATGGCAGAAGTGAATGATGATGATGATGATGATCTTCCTCTTCTTTCTTTTTGTTCACTCGTTTAAACTCGAGCGTAGTCCTTCCACACTGTTTAAAGTAGTAAAGGACTGAGTTTTGCGTTTGGGCTTGCTTTCCCTTTTCCCTTTTACCGACACAGAGCAGAGAATGCTTTTCACACTATACCAGCACTTGATCCTCTCAGTAATTGATTATGGATTAGGTCTGCTCACTGTCTCAGAGAGTCAGCTGGTGAAGTTATAGCGCATACAGAACGAAGCTATGCGGGTCATTCTGGGATGCACTAGAGACACCCCAGTAGTGTGTATGCATTACATCCTGAGTCTGCCGAGTGTTGCAGGTAGGCTCAAGGTGATGCAGGCGAAGGCATACCTCAGAGTAGCTGCAGACACAGACCACCCACTGCATGAGGCGCTGGACGCAGTTAAGGGTCAGCGACTGATAAGAGGGAAATCATGGATGGCTCAGACAGAGGATACGATCAGACAGGTGTGCCCCTTGGAGAACATTAGGCGTGGAGAGGAGTGGGTCAGAGTGCCAGCAGAGCAGTCAGAATTGTGCAGAGTTATAATCACATTAAGCCGGGGGTGCAGGGAATGGCCAGCAGGGGCCACGGAAGTGGAAATCCAGCAACTAATTCAGGACAATGCTCACTCGGGTGATGTGATTATCTACACAGATGGTTCGGTGTCAAGAGGTGATAAAAGTGGCTGGGGGTTCATAGCCAAAGCCAATGGTCGACGTTTGGGGCAGGAGAGCCTGGCATATGATACCACAACATCCAGCTTAAGAATGGAGGTGGAGGCGGTCCTTGCATCTCTCCGCTGGATGGAGAATACGACACACACACACACACACACACACACACACACACATCGTGATTGTAACTGACTCAGAAAGCATGCTGACGAGGGAGAGGACAGGCAGGCTTCGTGCGGAGTGGCTTGCTTCGCATCGGAGGTCACGGGTGACAAGCATCGCCTGGAATTTTCTACGGGGCATGCCAGTGTGCTGGGAAATGAACAGGCGGACAGATTGGCTGGCTCTGCAGAACTTGGTGGAGTATTGATACATGATAAGGCAGACGTGGTTGCGGCCTTGTGGGAGAACGTGCACACCTCGGAGGAGCACATGGATTACCATGGTCTGGCAAGAATGAGACAGCGAGGAGTGACGAGGGGATCAGGCCGACGCTCAACGCTCAGAGGAAAGGCGAGACGGACATATAATCAGATTGCTACTGGTACTATTAGTATTGGAACTCTTCGATGGCTGCTGAGGATGGGGACGAAGCGCTTATTGGAATGCCCCGAATGCTGTGATGTCGATTCCTAAATCAATCAATCAATCAATCAATCAATCAATCCCTTTTACCGGTGTCCCTCACCATTCAGGCGAGCCCACTCCGACTTCAGAGGTGATGATGATGATGATGATGATGATGATGATGATGATGATGATGATGATGATGATGATGATGATGATGATGATGGAACAATGATAATTTTAACTTTATGCATATTATGTGTGTGTGTGTGTGTGTGTGTGTGAGCGAGAGAGAGAGAGAGAGAGAGAGAGAGAGAGAGAGAGAGAGAGAGAGAGAGAGAGAGAGAGAGAACGAACGAACGAACGAACGAACAGACTTTATTTTCAAAGGGTAACAAATTGGGCACGCAGGCCCGTCTTACATTCGGCCCTTCCAATCATTCATCTTTCTTTCATCAACAGTGCATAGGAAAAAAACATTGTCACATGAATTTTGTAAACATAAACAATGCATATTACTATGTTATGAGACGCATCCACTACCCACCCACACATCCATTCACTCCAACTTCCCCACCCAACCACACACACATACAATACATTCCCCCACCCATCCACCACATCCCTACACCTAAACATCTCCCCACCCACACACACCTCTCACCCACCACAGATCCCATCCACCCACACCCCAAACACACATACATTCATTAACCCACACATCTCCCCACCCACTCACATATCCTCTACCCGTCCCATTTCCCACCAACAATCACTCACCCAATATCCTCCTCCACCCACACATCTCCAACCACCCAACCAAACACACATTCCTCAGCCACACACATGTCTCCCCGTCAACTCACATATTCCGCACCTACCCACACACAAATTCCGCACTCACCCACATAATCTCCCATCTCCCCCAGTCCACTCACAGATCCCGAGCCCGCACCTACAAACATCCCCCACCATCTCCTAACCTGCACACACTCACCCACCCACATATCCTCTACCCACCCACACATCCTCTACCCACTCATCCCCCAACCAAACATCCCTTAACCACACACCCTTACTCATATACAATCACCCACCCACACATCCTCTACCCAACCACACATCATCCACCCAACCACACATCCTTCATCCACCCATTCCCCCAGCCACACATCCCTTAACCACACACCCCTACCCATATACACACACATCTCCACCCACGCACAATCTCCCCACCCATACAAACATCCCTCACACACATCCCCACCCACCAACACATTCCCCATTCACAAACACACACCTCCCATCCACGCACACACAACCCATACATTCATCCCCTCACACATCCCTAGACACACGTACTTATCCCTCAACCACTAACACCCACACATCCCTTACCCACTCATCAACACATACATCTCCTATCTACCCACCCACACTCACACATCCCAACCACCCATCTAAGCACACATCACCCACCCTCACACACATCCTTCACCCACCCACAAACCCAACCACACCTTCACCCACCCACACAAACATCATTTAACCACACCCAGCTCCCCTCCCACACAATACCACACCCACACACATCCCAAAGACACATCCCTCACCCACACACACATTTATCCACACATCTCCTACCCATCCACACATCCCCCAACTACAATCACCCTCACTACCCACACATACATCTTTCATTCAGCCACACACACCCCCACCCAGCCAGACATATCCCCCACCCACACACACATCTTCAAATCCATCACCCACACCCATCACGCACCCCTCCCCCAACCCACACACCCCCCACACACATTCACCCACACATCTCTCACCCACACACACTCCCCACCCATCCACCCAAACATCCCACACCCATACACATCCCTCACCCACACACACATCCCCAAACCCACAACCACCCCCACCTGCACACATCTCCCACCCACCACATATCCCCACACCCACATCTCCCCACCCACACATATACCCCCACCCATCCCATAACCCACCATCAATCATCCACCAACATATCCTCCTTCACCCACTCACCCACAACCACCTACACAAACACACATCCCCACCCACAAACACATCTCCCCATACACCCATACATCTCGCACGCACCCACACACAATCCCCCACCCACCCACACAAACCCACCCCTCCCACCCACACATCCTGAGCCCACCCACACACATCACGAATCCACCCACACACACATCCCCCGATCCCCCAACCTACTATTATGATCAAACTCCCACACTTTACACACACATACAGTGACGATTGTCGTGAGCATTGTCGCAAAATTGTAAAGAAAATGGAGAAAAATTGTACATATACATTTTGAAACTTTAAAATGAGTGATGCAATTCGACTCTCTCTCTCTCTCTCTCTCTCTCTCTCTCTCTCTCTCTCTCTCTCTGTCTCTCTCACTAACGCTCTCACTCACATTACAGTAATGTTATATTATACATGATAAAATCAAGTGTCATACATACAAAATGATAATGTGAAAGATGAAAATACACAAAAAATATGGAATGGCATGTTACAGGACATGCGAGCACTGAATTCTCTCTCTCTCTCTCTCTCTCTCTCTCTCTCTCTCTCTCTCTCTCTCTCTCTCTCTATCTCTCTCTCTCTCTCTCTCACAGACACACACACATTCCCCACACACACACACATATCCCTCGCATACACACCCATACATACATCCTCACATCTAGACAAATACTTGATGCCTCACATGATCACTGAAATATAAGAACAAACTCCCACACTTTACACACAATTGAGACACTGACGATTGTCGTGAGAATTCTCGCAATTGCAAGAAGTGGAGAAAAAATTTTACATATACATTATGTAGCGTAAAAATTAGTGATGCAATTCAACTCTTTTTTTTTCTCCCCTCTCTCTCTCTCTCTCTCTCTCTCTCTCTCTCTCTCTCTCTCTCTCTCTCTCTCTCTCTATCTCTCTCTCTCTCTCTCTCTCTCTCTTGCGCTCTCTTTACATACACACACTCTCACACTCATTCACTCTCTCTCTCTTACTTACACTAACTAACTCTCTCACTTGCTTTACAGTAATTTACATGAATTCATTTTATGCATGTTAAAATCAAGTGCATCAAAATGATAATATGAAAAAAATGAGAATACACAAAACATATGGATCAGCATGTTAGATGACATGCGTGCGCTCAACTCTCTCTCTCTCTCTCTCTCTCTCTCTCTCTCTCTCTCTCTCTCTCTCTTCTCTCTCACACACATGTACATACACACACCCACACACATCATACCCACGCAATACACACACCTGCACACATCCATATACTTACTCACACGTACTCACATAACACCCGAATATACACTCCCTCGCATACACTGCATGCATGCACACTTACACATACAAAGATATACAATACATACACGAGCACACACACACAGACTCATCCATACACACATGCGTATAAACGCATATAAACACATGAACGCACACTTTAACACACGTACAGACATACACACAGAGTCACACACAGATACACACACGTACACACATATACACCCATACACACATCCAGACATGCACACACATACATTACACTGTCTCATGCACTCTCTCATTCACCTACGCTCTCTCTTTTACCCACTCACTCGCTCTAACACTCACTCATTCGTGCACATACACGCATACCCACAAATTCTCTCTCACTCACTCACGCTCCCTTACTCACTCATTTACTCGATTACTCTCTAACTCACACTCACTCACTAACTTTCACACTCTATCACACAGACAGGCAGACACACAACACACCCACTCTCTCAGATTCACTCATTATCTAACTAAATCTCTCACACATATGTCCACACACTCACTCACTTTTACACTCACTCAGGCACACGCGCATGCATACTCTCTCACTCTCTCTATCATACTGATTCTTCCACTCACACTCTTTCTTACTCACTCTCTCACCCACTGTCTCGTTCACACACATACAGTGAAGAATGATAGTGGAAAAATGATACTAGTAGGTGACTTATGGAGGCATATAGTCGGTATGAAGTAAGTATTGAAAGAGTTTTCGGTTGAATGTGTAGGGACTCATTGGTGTTTTCAGTTCTGTTGGAAGGCTATTCCACAAGTGAGCACCAGAATATGCGAAACAAGTTTTGTATAAGTCCAATCTAGGCTTAGGAAGCTGTAATAAATTTAAGCGCTTACTGTTCATTGCATTAGATTGAATTAACGGTAGAAGATACTCTGGGGTATTTTCAGATATAATTTTATTCACTAATTTGGCTTTGTTAAAAAGGAAGCGCTTTTGAAGTGGTAGAAGTCTTAGATGGCTGTATAATTTATTACTTTCAACGTGCTTTATGCTAGAAACTAGACGTATAGCGCGGTTTTGAAGCGAACACAATCGTTTCATATTAGATTTAGGGCAGCCATCCCAGACTGTGGAACAATAATCGAGAGGTGATTGGATATAGGATGCATAGAATATTTTACGTGTGCTTTCATCCAAAAAGTGTTGAATTTTAGCAAGTTGGTAAACTTTTTGTGCAAGAGAGAGAGAGAGAGACCTGGCCACTTGCTAAACAAACTGAACAGCGTATAAATGTCATTGAAAATAAATGTTATTGACGGGTCCAAAGAATATCTTGGATACAGTAAAGATCAAATGCAACAATACGACAAGAGTTGAATATTGCAGAAGACTGGCTACTTAATTCGATAAAACAAAGAAAATTGAAATATTTTGTTCACTTGAAACGTCATGAAAGTTTGGAGACAACAATGATGGAGGGGTATATGCCTGGGAATAGAGAACGAGGAGGACCAAAGAGAAGATAAGTGCAGGATCTGACAGATTGTCTCCAGATTGGTGTTTTAGATACGGGACATCTTACTTATGACCGAGAAGTTTCCGGAAGGATGTTATGGGAGCGAACTTCTGTAAAGGACATGCTACGCATTTAGCGGCCAAGTCAAATGTGACTGAACTCGAACAGAGAACGCCAGAGACATGAAACACGGATGTCACGTGAAACATGTAACCCTATTAGATGGGGTATTGAGTCAGCTCTGCGAATACAAAGAGGATCATTCCACAACCTAAGGTTGAGATGGACACCTCGCAACAACCATGTCCCTCTTGTAGAATTAAACAAGACTACCAGCCGAAAGCGTCGCACAGAGCATGAACTCCGTAGCTCCAGCAACGACCCCTAGCAGTCTCCGATATAATTACCTCGTGAACCGAAGGACGTAAACCGGAGTTGAACCCACAGCCTTCGGAGCGCGAGGCAGGCAGCGTAAGACTTCGTCATGGAGATAAATCCGCTTGTAGAGTGGGGTGGTCCATCTAGTGTGGCTGTCCAGCCTCAGTGAGATAGATAATATTGTCAGTATAGTTATAACAGCTTAGTTGAAGCAGTCTCTGATTGCACTGTGTATTATTAAATCAGAAAGGAACTGTCAAGTAATTATCAAAAGATACTGCCGTTCTGTTGTGCTTTCATAAGTGTTGTAGATGGAACTCTGGGGTTGGATTTGCCTATTCGTGTCAAAAGTGTTGTAATGCAAAGAGTAGACGCATCCTTGGGGTTTCTTAGTGAGAGCCAAGATCATTAGAATATTGGTTGAAAGACAATGGCAGAAGAACACCATGCGGATACAAGGACCCTCCCATAATCACTAAGCTTATGTAAAGACTACATAAGAGGTCCTTCACACACACACACACACACACACACACACACACACACACACACACACATACACTCCCGGACGCACACACACACATACTCCCGCACGCACACACACACGCCCGCCCGCCCTCTCGCACGCACACACACACACACACGCGCGCACACACACACACGCCCGCACGTACACACACATACACTCCCGCACACACACACACGCCCGCACGTACACACACACCCACAAGCTTATTTAAGTGCCGTCCCCACATATATGGGCGTTCATGCTTCTCCACATTTTGCGATCTCCAAAAACATGCATCAATTCGTGTGTTGGTATATGTCCTTTATTTGACAAAAAATTGTCACGGATATTCTCTCACCGTCTTCCTCTATCTTTATGTGACAAAAGATCGTCACGGATCTTCTCTCACCGTTTTCCTCTACCTTTATGTGACAAAAGATCGTCACGGATCTTCTCTCACCGTTTTCCTCTACCTTTATGTGACAAAAGATCGTCACGGATCTTCTCTCACCGTCTTCCTCTACCTTTATGTGACAAAAGATCGTCACGGATCATCTCTCACCGTCTTCCTCTACCTTTATGTGACAAAAGATCGTCACGGATATTCTCTCACCGTCTTCCTCTACCTTTATGTGACAAAAGATCGTCACGGATCTTCTCTCACCGTCTTCCTCTACCTTTATGTGACAAAAGATCGTCACGGATCTTCTCTCACCGTTTTCCTCTATCTCTGTTCCCATAAATCTTTACAATTGCCACAAGACGACCCAGCTTTGTTCTTCTTATTGTTATAAATTAGATAGACTAGCAGCTGATTCAGTTAGACTATTATGGAAACACCCGTAAGAATGTCATAATAGAAGTCATCAGTAATTTGAGTCTGTCACTGCTTTCCGTGTGAAGCAACACACGTAAGTTTGGAAATATTGCATCTTGTTCATTCTTGTATCAGTCAAGGCCTTTCTCTTCTCTGTGTGCTCTTAATTATTCCCTGGAGGATTACCTTTGAGATGACTCAGTGCAGGGACTTAGTGTAAAGGGATTAGCGTACCTAGGTCAGTATGCCACATAGTTCCCCAAACAAACAGGCCTGTGTTTTCGGGCCAGATCGAAGTACTAGTAACAAACGCGCAATAGAGTAGGATAGTATAGGACAGCGGTTCTCAACCGGTGGGGAATTTCCCCCCCCCCCCCCTAGGGGGAATTTTAGGGTTTCCAGGGGGGAATTAAGATTATTTCAAGATCGCATTAATACAAGAACCAGTTACGTGATATTGTTTTTCCCTCTATATTTTACGGTTCTGTACTTCTCGCCCTAATGAAGTTTGTTTTACAACGTAAGTAGACCTGCAAATCACGTTTTACGTAGATGTCTAGACTTGTTCTAGTATGTATTATTAAATTTAGCTTCCATTTTTATATATACTGTGTAAGGGGGAGGGGGGATTTATAGGGAGGAAATTCGAAAGAGGGGGGAATGACGTTCTGAACGTGTAGTGAAAGGGGGGCATGGGCCAAAAAAGGTTGAAAACCACTGGTATAGGAGGTCAAGTAAGTTTATTACGTTTATTCAGTAGAAGTAAATACATTAGTACGTGGGAAACACAGCGGAACGTGAGTCTTGAACATTCTCTTGACAATCTAGTCATGACAATGACAAGTTCCAGAAGCGCATTTCAAAGATGAAACATTCTACAAGAAGCGAGTTGCATAAGCAACATTCCACCGCAAAGGTGTTTAAGACACGAGGGGAGGAAGGTACGTGTTTGTACGTATAGATGTTGTTATTGACCAGAGAATAATTACGGGATATAGGTTAAAGTGAACAGTGGAGGAGGAGAGACTTGCTTAGCTGGAACTTTAACGGCGAGGATAGATTACAACACAAGCTGTAGAACATACCCAATATTTACGATCAAAATCTGTAGCTAGTAGATCAATGTGGCACTGAGGTGTATATACAATCACAGATCTGTCGTTAGTAGATGACTATGACACTGAGGCCATGATGTCTGAGACTATTATAAGTAAGCCAGAAAGTGAAACTGAAATTTATATTATTGAAATACATGTCGAAACAACACAACCTGTGGTTTTATTGGCTAACCATGGTCAACCACGTCTCATTCTTGGAAGTTGATATTAATTGCATTATCACATTGTGGTTATCCCACGTGTATTGGATAATTGTGCACGTCTAGTATTATCCCATCGACTGTGCAACAGATGTCATGACGTGAGACATGCACAAACTAGGCAAGGTGTCAATGTTTCGGCAAGTCTATACAGTGACTTACGAGTCACTACATCATCGTTTGCATGTTTAACGCAGGACGTTGCAATGAACATCACGGTGATTTGTAGAAACTCTGGTAATATGCATTTCGAATAGGCATTATGTCACACTAGGTTAATCCGTACAAACATTAGTACCAATCAATCAATCAATCAATCAATCAATCAATCAATCAGGTGCCATCTCCATATTGAAGGCTGGCTGCAATTGATCTCCTCCACTATCTTCTCTTGCCCTGACTGTACATTCTGTCAAATTGCTGTTAGCCCATCTCTTTCCTTCAACCTTAACCCCTGCACCCACACCAGCCCTCACACCCACCCAGTATGGTTTCTATAAGTGTCTTAATATGACCGAAATTTTTAACGCGCCTTTTTTTTATTTCGTTCATAAACACTCTTTTGAATCCCAGATTTTTGTTCTTTTCCCTAAAACCTCTGTATTTGATTATTTTTGTTTCCATTAAATACGACATATCATTCTCGATATCCACATCCTCAGGGCCTTTATTCGACTTTCTAATTACCTGTTCATTGTCCCGACTTCCGCAGTAAATAGTAGTGTTGAATATAGATAGCCAAGCAGAGACAGCAAGAATACCGCATGACGAGAACACAGAAGAAGAACCATCTGCAAATATAACCATTAGAGAACTCCTGTTTGCGGATGACCAAGCACTAATAGCAAAATTAGAAGCTGAATTACAAGACCACATGAATAGTCTAAACGAAATGTGTAGGGAACATAACATGAAAATTAGCACAAGCAAACCAGAGGTAATGACTATAACTAAAGAAGAACAAACAGCAACAATTTACCTAAACGAAAATCCCTTGAAACAAGTAAAGAGTTTCAAGTACCTAGGAAGTATAATATCATCAAATGGCAGATCAGAAGACGAGATCGAAAATAGATGCAATAAGGCAAATCAACTCATTGGACAAATGGCACCAATACTAAAGCACAAACATGTATCAATAACTACTAAGAAAGCACTTTACAACACAATCTTCCTGCCAACTCTATTCTAACAATGCCAAACCTGGACAATGACAGAAAAAGAGAAAAGAAAAATCACAACAACAGAAATGAGGTTCCTGTGAAGAATACTCAACGTATCAAGAGATAAGATCAGAAATTAAGAAATGGGGGTTAAAGCAGCACTAGATGTTATCAGAAAACAGCAAGTCAAATGGTTTGGCCATGCAAGTAGGTTACCAGTCAACCGCATACCACAACAAGCAATGATGTACAGACCAGATGGAAACAGAGGAAGAGGCCGACCACGTAAACGTTGGACGGAGGGAATAGCAGTGTCCATGGGAATATCGATATATGAAGCCCATACTCGGGCACTCTCACGAATTTTATATTTCACCTTGACACCGCAAGGTACAAGAGGAACATGATGAGATGAGATGAGATGAGATAGATAACATTTGACAATTCTCATTTTTAATGCGTTGTTAATTTCTTTGGATGTTAATACTGATTTCATGATGTTGAAATTTCTGTTTCACTTCTATCATCATCTGCCAACAGTGGTGTATACTATTTTGAACAGCCTTTATAGCTTGTCATATTATTCAGTGCTAAACAATCACATACAAAGCATTAAGTCCCTAGCAGGAACCTGCTCTAAGTCTGTGATGTGCTTGGATACCACATTGTGTAGGCCTGAGTGTATTGAACAGTATGTGACCAGTCTTTCCCTCACATAGCGAGCGTCGCACCCAGGAATCGAAGTCTCGATGAACCGGGCTCAGCCATTGTCAGCATAACTTCTTAATCTTACACCAAAGTGCCACTGTCATGTGCTGCGTTAACCGATGCTAATGCTGCTATAAAGTGTTTCGAAAAGCCACAATGTCATGTTAAATTATTCAGTGCTAATGCTGGTGTAAGTATGTGGAGGATCCACTATGTCGCCTCATGTTATTTAGTGTCATGAGTGGAATAAAGTATTATGACATGCCACTACGTAATACTCGGAGATAGGATAGGTGTAACGTATTTTAGCAAGCCACTATGCCGTATCAGCTTATTCAGTGCTAACGAGAATTTGTTTACACACCACGAGGCGCATTGAGCTTATGGTGTTAGACCAGTGGTTCTCAACTGGTGGGGAATTCCCCCCCCCTCCCCCCGGGGGAATTTTAGGGTTTCCAGGGAGGGAATTAAGACCATTTCACGATCGTGTTAACACAAGAACCGATTATTTGATATTGTTTTTCCCTTCATACTTTACAGTTATGTACATCTCATCCTTCTAAAATTCATTTTATAAAGTAAGTAGACACACAAATCATTTTTTATGTGGATGTCTAGACTTGTTTTAGTATATACTATTAAATTTGCCTTCCATTTTTACGTATACTGTGTAGGGGTGGGGGGATTTTTAGATAGGAAATATGAAAGGGAGGGAATGATGTTCTGAAAATACTGTGAAGTGAGGCACGGGCCAAATTTTTGATAGGAAAGGGGGGGGGGTGGGGTTCTGATAATATGGTGAAGGTGGGCACGGGCCAAAAAAGGTTGAGAACCACTGCGTTAGAGCCATATTCCTATACGCCGGCGGGCGCTTGATGGGTGATATTGTCAGGATCACGCCAGCCGTCATTACTTCCTGAAACATTTCCAGGTACCCATTTCAGGCTGGGACAAACTGGGAGTCCAATTAAATTTTAAAATATCCGCCCTTATGCGGATTTGGAACCCATCACACCGAGCCGACAAGCGACCATCTATCCACAACGCTGCTCACATTAAGTGTTAGTTGCATATCCTTAACAGGGCGTCGCAATCAACGCTAGCCATTTTTGGCTTTTCCTATTTTGGCTGTCTGTGATCTCTTGGCAAGTTTACGTTCAGTAGTTTTTAATTGCTTTCTGAACGACCGGCACTAATACCATTTCATTTTTTAAAAAACCAACTCAAAGCGATCTGCTGCCAAATCGCCCACAACTGTGTTTCGAACGTGGTATGCGGATTACGAACTGCGTCCGTAACCCCTTTGCCACGGAGCGGGTCGTACTGTGCTAATACTGCTATAAAGTTCTTTTAACAGCCACTGTTTCAGGCGTCGGCAACCTACGGCAAGCTTGCCAAGCGTGGCACGCGGAATGAATTGTTATGGCACTCCGAAAGAATTTAAATACAGTATAAGATCTAACAAAAACATTCAATCTTTAAATAACATGAGGAATATAATTCTTTTAAAGCTATTCCTGTGTTCGCGTCTCTTTAAATTAAAACGAAAGACTGGGAATCTTTCTGCACCAATAAACTATCAAGGGAAATTGGTCGCTTCCTTTGCTGGAGAATCTTTCTGAAGTGGGCCATCGTGTTATCAATCATCAGGTTTTACTGCCCTGTTAGCAACAAGTTTATTTGGATGATGGTTCATAATGAAGTCTTCGACGTCTGCCCACTTGCTGCAAATTTCTTTAATCCTGGCAGTTGAAACGATCACTGGCTCCTCATCGGACGACTGCTCCTCCTTTAATGTCTTTAGCTGTTCATTCTGAAGACCCACAAGCTAATCTGTAGTGAGCTCTCCACTGTGATCCTCAATCAGCTCCTCCAAGTCGTTGCCATCGACTTCCAGGCACATATTTTTGCCCAAGGATACAATCTCATCCAGTACAGCTGCTGCTGCGTCTGCCTCTAATCCTTCAAACACTTCTCTCATTCTCTCTCTCTCTCTCTCTCTCTCTCTCTCTCTCTCTCTCTCTCTCACTCTCTCACTCTCTCTCTCTCTGGTACACACGATGACCAACGTTAAACCTTTTTTTCTCTCTCTCCATCTGTCTGTCTGTCTGTCTGTCTGTCTGTCTGTCTGTCTGTCTGTCTGTCTGTCTGTCTGTCTGTCTGTCTCTCTCTCTCTCTCTCTCTCTCTCTCTCTCTCTCTCTCTCTCTCTCTCTCTCTCTCTCCTTCGTTCGTAAACCTAGGCACTGTTCGTTACCGGAGACAAAATATTTTCGATGTTGTTGTTCTTGACCTGATGGGCTTGAAATCCGAGGTAACACTGTATATGCATACCCGTTTATACCACCGTCACAGCCGCGCACATGTTGGTGTTGTTGTAAAGTAATTAGAGCGCCGTAAAAATGTTTCGCTGTGCAAACTATTGAACTGAGGTCAGTATGACCGAATGTATAAGAACGCGTGTTCTTAAACATCCGGTGTGATGATGCAGAGGTAAACGGTTCATACCCTACACAGGTCAGTAGAAGTACAATGTTGACTTCTCGTCCTAGACTTGGGACGTACATTATAAGTACCCCAGAAGTCGGAATGGGTTAGCCTGATGACGAGGGACACTAGTAATCAGGAAAGCTAATCCACGCGCAAAAATTAATCACTTCAAGTGCACTAGAATTAGTAGCACGTGTATGGACTATGCTTGACCTGAAAGCAAACGAACCTACAACAAAATATATCTACTGGACCTTCTGTCTTAACAAAATGTACATATGGCAATGTTTTTTTTTTTTTTATTTCAAAATAATGTTATCAGAGCTTAAATTTTACATAATATTGATGTCTGAACAGGCGGACAGATTGGATGGCTCTGCAAAACTTGGTGGAGTATTGATGCATGACAAGGCAGACGTGGTTGCGGCCTTGTGGGAGCATGTGTACACATCAGAGGAGCAAATGGATCACCATGGTCTGGCAAGAATGAGGCAGCGAGGAGCGAAGAGGTGATCTGGACGACGCTTGACGCTCAGAGGAAAGGCGAGATGGACATATAATCAGATTGCTACTGGTACTATCTATCTACTATCTAGCGAAACCACAGCCAAGGGAACGGGCTTGGTAGAATCAGCGGGGAAAGAAGACCCTGTTGAGCTTGACTCTAGTCCGACTTTGTGAAGACACATGAAGGGTGTAGCATAGGTGGGAGCGCAAGCGCAATTGACATACCACTACTTTTATCGTTTCTTTACTTATTCAGTCTCTCGGTAGAGATTTGTTCGCAGCAGACGAGCATAATCTCCGGCGGGCCTATTCTCGCCGGTCGCGAAATCCGCACAGTGGAAGGATGGGGGATTTGCTTGCAAATAGACAGGCAATATCTCCTGCGGTAGCTCTGGCGGGCCTATTCCCGCTGGTCGCGGGGTCCGCTTAAAGTCAGATGGAGAGTCTGACGATAGTGCACGCTTTACACAGGTCCGGACACTTGTGATCGACAGATGTGCGCGCCCTCATGGTCCGGGCTTGTACGAGGCCCTCACCTGTGGGACTTGGCTTAACGCCTCTAAGCCGGGTCCCTTGGGTGTCAGGGTCTGGCCATAACTCGCCACCGGCTCGTGGTGGTGAGGTCTCGGAGGCTTGACGCTGAGCCGCCAGCGTCTGCAGCCTACCTTGTGCCAGACGTATTGGTTACCCATTCCTCTGGAATACACAAGACTTGGCCGAGAGAGGGGACATGTCGTTTGGGCGCCACGTGATTCTCTGAAGCTCTGCCCAGGCATTGTGATGGAATATTGGCCACATTTCAACTCACACACTTTGGTCTGTCAAGACTGCAAGGTGCCACTCACTCACTGGTACTATTGGTGTTGGAACTCTTCGCTGGCTTCTGAGGATGGGGACGAAGCGCCTATTGGAATGCTGTAATGTCGGTTCCTAGATCAATCAATCAATCAATCAATCTATGTCTGTTTCTATTTATATTGAAGTATTGAATAATATACAAAGAAAAGAATAGTTATTTAACATGTAGGAAACATGTTAATACAAGATCAAGATAAAATTGACGTGTTCAATGGTTGCTTTGTACAGACTTAGGTTGGCACTTTGAGTGACTTTACGATGACTTAGGTTGACACGCTGGGTGACTTTACAGGGACAGCTTGACACGCTGGGTGACTTTACGATGTCTTAGATTGTAATGCTGGGTGGCTTTGTTACATTTCTTCACAAGGCCAGTACAATAACGCCGCGACCCCTGCATTATGTCACGTCGGGCGCCACGTCAGCGCAGTGGATAGCTTGTTTTCCTAGCGATCCGATTGTCACAGGGCGGAGCGTTAATAGGTTTCTTGATGGTGGTATACCCAGGGCGACGAAGATGCAATAAGCTGAAACAGCGATCGGTGACCTGCTTATGCACGAGATGTGCCCGATCAGCTGGCGATCTGGGCAACGACTCGCAGGTATGATCCAGGAGATGACGCTGATTAACATCAGAGCAAGCCCGGCAGGTCTGCTCTAGACTACCAATACATCACAGGAAGGCAAGACATGCAAACAGCAAACGACGACATCCTGAGGCGATGGTGAAGTGAACAGTCACGTATGTATTAGCCACTGGTGAACAACAGGCAGATGACGGTCGTGAGCATTTACTCATCTCCAGACTTCAGTCTCTCGATGGCGAGTCATGCTCCCGCATTGCATTCACACATCACTCACCCATACCTGGCTTGGAAGTTATATGAAGGTGTCCCCTTTCAACTGCAATCGTGGCATCAGAGCCAACGACCCCCGGCCGTCAAATCACGTCGAGGTAACGGTACGATGACCGGACATGAGCGCAGAGTTTCGCTGACAAGAACGTAAGATGGAAGTGTGGATAACTGTGGCCTAAGTCTAAGTCTCTGCGTGTAAGAGTAACGGTTGAGCGTGGAAATGTTAAGCGATGTATTGTACGACTAATCTAGGTGAAAGCTGGCGCTGGAATGTCCTAACACTGCCGTTGCGTTGTTATGCTACTCAATACTATGACGTGGCACTCGTTTATTACCAGTGCCACAACGTGCTTCTTTCTATCTCTATTCTATTTCTGTATGCTGATGCGCTTGCTCATCAGTTTATCTCTACCAGTCTGTCATATGGCATATGACAGCTTGCCCCCTTCACAAATGAAAATGTTTGTAAAACATTTTCCCACTCTTATTATCCTACGACATGTATTTAAATGATGGAAGAGACGTAAATTATGCAAGTCGTACTCGACCACGAATCTATCATCTTTGGAATACAGTATGCTACCTTGAGACAACATAGACCGTGGGGATATCAAACACAGGCTTAAAACGCAAGTCTCGATCACCGCCAGCTCATAAATTATAAAAATTATCATCGAGTCTGTTCTTGCGTTAACATGACCGACTACTTGTAACTAAGGCAAGGGTCAAACACCGCCAGTACATATTATTAAATGACTGTTATTCGCGTTTCTATGCTGACCCCTTGTAAAAATATCTACAGGCCTCTGTAACACCGAGTACCCGTAGTTAAAAACTAAAAATACAACCCTGTGTTGTATACCCGACGATCTTACGAGCTACCCTAAGCAACTGATTTCCGTCGACGTAAGAAACGTATTATGTCGACTTTAAACTAAATCAACATATCTTTCCATCATTCGCCTTATCTATCTATCATGTCGATGGTGGCAAACTTATATATATATATATATATATATATATATATATATATATATATATATATATATATATATATATATATATATATATATATATATATATATATATATATATATCATTGGCACCTTTCCGTCTTGACAGACGATAGTTTGGTACATTGTGCTTCAAAAAGGCTTAATAACTACGATCCATGGCGGTGGCGAGTGTGGCTGGTAAGGCCAATTCTTGCTGCAAATGTTTATACTTCACCTTGACACCGCAGAAGGTGCATGTGAAAACATGGTCACTTCCACCATTTTGCACCATCTTACGTCTCTCACGCTCTATGTGTGCTTTATCTGCAATCATTTTCTCCTTTGTCTTTATTCCATTTCTGATAGTTGCCCTCCATGCAACACGTTCAGCGGCGACGTGCTGCCAATGTGCATTATCAATGCCTGTATCAATCATGTCCCGCTTACACACATCTTTGTATCGTAGTAGAGGCGGACCCTGAGATCTCCTACCCGTCTGTAATTCACCAAAAAATATGTCCTTTGGTATTCTACCATCATCCATCCTCCTAACGTGTCCTATCCATCTAAGTCTACGAAGACTGAGCATGGAATACACCGTCACGCAACCTGATCTTTCCAATACTTCAGTATTTGTGATTTTGTCTTGCCACTTAATACCAAGTATTCTTCGCAGACACCGCATATGAAAGCTGTTTAAACGTTTCTCTTGGCGTGAGTAAGTTGTCCAGGTTTCACTGCCATAAAGAAGAGTACTAAGGACACAGGCTTGGTAGACGAGGACTTTTGTTTTGGCAG
This sequence comes from Cepaea hortensis, assembly GCA_963921405.1. NCBI lineage: Eukaryota > Metazoa > Mollusca > Gastropoda > Stylommatophora > Helicidae > Cepaea > Cepaea hortensis. Next base: position 58,349,034 of record OY992882.1, on the reverse strand, counting down.
TAAGCTTCCTGTTCTCCCAGACTCTTTTTGCTAACATGTTCATTGTTGTTGCTGCCTTGCCAATCCTGATGCTGATTTCCTGATCGAGAGATAATTTGCTATTTACCTCTGATCCTAGATATGTAAAATGGTATACTATCTCCAGTTCGGCGTCGTCAATAAAGATTGATGGTACACCATGTGCACCTTGTGACATAATCTGTGTCTTCTTTTTGTTAATTGTTAAACCAAATTCAGAACAAGCATTGGAGAATGATGATAGTAGATGTTGTAATTCTTCCTCAGAGTGGATCGTAATCGCAGCATCATCCGCAAAAAGCAACTCTCTGATTAGTACCCTGCTAATTTTGGTTTTGGCCTTCAATCTCTGAGCATTATAGAGGCCACCATCTGAGCGTGAGTGAATGTATATACCTTCATCCTGATCACGAAAGGCATATTTCAGTAGAAGTGAAAAGTATATCCCAAAGAGGGTGGGGGCTAGTACACAACCAACCAGGGATGGAGTTATTGCCTCTCCATAGCACAAAGCCTGGGCTAAAATAAAGAAACCAAGTGTTGCCCATGCAGCATGATCCCTCTCTCGGCCTGCCTAGTTCACTCCAGAGGAAAGTTGACACCTATAATCTGGAACAAGACAAGCTGCAGAAGCTGCCGGATCAGCAAAGCAATGCTCTAACTGTCCGCCTGTCGGAGCTTCGATCCTAGACCAGCTGCCAACCAAGGCTTAGGGCCTTGTCTGCCCTGCCATGACTTATTTTGTCTTTGGGTTGCATTTCCTCGCACCAGGATAAGGCTAGTACCCTCCCAATTGCGCTCTTCCGCCCGAAGCCGTTGGCACAATGTGGGGTGTCGGGTTTGGTAAACCGACATATATATAACTGTGTAATATATATGTAACCTGTTATCCGTTTATAATACGAATATAAACTAACTGTATTCTAATATGTATTATTTTGTTTCTGTATGAGTATATTATTTTGTATACTTGTGTTTTATAGTTTCCATTCATTCATCTCTCTTCATTCTTCCGTCGTGAAACAACACATATGATTTCTTCTTAGTCCTACTATGAATTAGCTACGACTCTATATACTACTCACATTATGACTAAGGTAACTCAGTATCACGATATTCCAAATTAAGAATATCAACAATTAATATTTTATAATAGTACATAAGTATGTAAACATGACATTAAAATAATAAACATCCCATTACTGAAACAATAATATCACTAAATTAAATATAATTAACTAATTAAGTAACGCCTGTTTATAATTTCCTGCTACGGGAAATCTAATACACTCGAAATATCCTCAATAACTTTAGCTGCCGATAAATATTTCCTAGCGACCCGATAGTCATATGTTTGAATCCCCATCCAGATTGATTATGTTAAACATTGACTTGGGTCCCAGATTGATTCAGTCTTAAACGAGTACCAGGAAATAACATGAGAAGAAAAGGCGGTCGGCGTGATATTGACCGCACTATTCGTGGAGTCCGATTCTTTCTTTCTTTCACATATCCTTTTACAGGACATCGCTGTCAACATCAGCATCTTTCAGCTGATTGTTGATTTCTTGGCAAGATTACCCTCAGTAGTTTGCCATTGCGTTCTGAGCGGCCGGCTCAGTATCCCGCAAGTCACCAACGCGGGTAGAACCGCTTCCAATTCTCGCGCGCTGCGAGACCCTGCGTGGATAAACGGGATTACGGAGAAAGTCGTGTAACACCTCGGCCAGAGAGACCGGCGGAGTCCGATTGGTCTCTGAAAATATGAGCTAGAATCACCAGGCTTGTCCATGGGACATATTTTGCTGTCCCATCCCATCCCATCCCATGGTAATGTATGCCTGTCCCATCCCATCCCATCCCATGGGAAAGATCTCATGGGAATAACATTCCCATGGCCAAGCCTGAGAATCACATACCAAACGCCCCAAGGTGTGTAAACCGGCATTTAAGTTGTTTTTCTATTACTTACTACACAATATCAGATATTTTCAGATTATTCTTTGAAAAGACTTGTACAGAATATGTTGACAATGACACTCTACCATAAATCTAGCTTTCTGACAGCCCAGAAACATCCCATTAACGTATTCCTGAGAAATGACTCTCCACTCTGACTTCCTTCCATAAACAAAGCGCCTTGAACGTAATACCTTATTGTTATCGTAGCATCACAGAGTCCAAGATACAAACACTATAGAAGGAATATGTTTGATTATATACAGCTTGTGAAAGATTTATCATTTACTTTAATTACAGCATGCCACACAGTTTATAATATGTATGAGTGTGTTTGTGTGTGTGTGTGTGTGTGTGTGTGTGTATATATATATATATATATATATATATATATATATATATATATATATATATATATATATATATATATATAGCTATACCAAAAAAGACCAGGAGCAATTGATTGTGAAGATTTTCGTACATTTAACCTTATAAACCATATCACTAAGCTTCTACTCAGAATCATAATGAGAAGAACCAAAAAGAAAATAAGAATGGAAATTAGTGAAGAACAGTATGGATTTGTGGAAGGAAAGGGCACAAACAATGCAATTTATATACTACGGACACTAATAGAAAGGTCAATAGATAAACAGAGAGACATATATTTGTGCTTCATAGATTATACTAAGGCATTTGATAAAGTAAAACATGGTGAACTGATTAAAATGTTGGAAGATATCAACATTGATGGAAAAGATTTAAGAATAATAAAGAATGTTTACTGGAACCAAGTAGCAGCAATGAAAATGGGAAAGAAAGAGGGTAGTTACGAACAGATAAAGCTAGGAGTACGACAAGGGTGTGTCTTGTCACCAGATCATTTCTCCCTGTATAGCGAAGTAATAATGAGAGAGATCAAAGAGATGCCAGGAATACTAGTTGGAGGTCATAATATAAATAATATACGCTATGCAGATGACACAGTATTAGTGGCGGATAATTCAACAGACCTACAACATTTATTAGACGTTGTAGTAACAGAGAGTGCAAGGAAAGGACTCTCCTTGAATATCAAGAAAACAGTAACAATGGTAATATCAAAGAAAATGGTGACACCAAAATGTGACATAGAAATAGAAGGGAAAATCCTTAATCAAGTGGATAATTTTAGATACCTAGGGGCATTTATAACATCAGATGGAAGATGTACAACAGTGATTAGGAGCAGATTAGGGCAGGCAAAGGCCGCATTTCAGAAAATGAATAGTATCTTATGCAATAAGTCACTATCACTGAATGTAAGAAAGAGAGTGCTGAAATGCTATGTAGAACCAGTTTTGCTGTATGGCAGTGAATCTTAGAATGTAAATGAACAAATTAAGAAGAAATTAGAAGCAACAGAGATATGGTTCCCGAGACGAATGTTGCGAATTCCTTGGACTGCCAGAGTAACTAACGATGACTGCCTGAAACAGGCTAATGAAACTAGAACATTATATACAACAATAAGACAGAGACAAACATCTTTCTTCGGTCACGTGATGAGAAGAGAGGCATTTGAGAACATCGTAACAACTGGAAAGATCGAGGGGAAGAGAGGCAGAGGCAGACCAAGAGAAATGATGCTGGATGGATTGAGACGGTGGCATGGAGGAATATCAGCAGCAGTGTTGATCCAGAAAACCAAAGAACGAGATCTATGGAGAGCCATGAACGCCTACGCCAGCCGGCACGGCACTTGATGATGATGATGATATATATATATATATATATATATATATATATATATATATATATATATATGTTGTTTGTCCATCAAGAATGATGATGACCATTCATTTCATCCAGTGGGGTTGAAAGTATGGAGCGATGATTTATAAGATGGCTGATAAGGCCTATTTTGGCTCGAAATGTTCTTTGACAATGTGGACAAAGAATGCTTGACGTTTCTGGAGGAGGATTTTCTGCAGTGGTTTTTCTGTTCTGTCTTTTCTTCACAGCTCTTACAGTCCTGGTTGCCTCACAAGTGACTGCACCTTTGCGTAATGATGCACGCCACGAATTTCGGTCTCTGGCTGCAGTCTCCCAGGTGTCATGATGAATTCCAAAAGCATTCAGTGAGATTTTCAGAGTGTCTTTAAAGCGTTTCCTCCGGCCGCCTTGGGGGAGTTTACCACAACGCAACTCGCCGTAAAAAATTCGTTTAGGGAGCCTTTTATCTGGCATGCGAGTCAAGTGACCAACCCAGCGAATCTGATTCTTCATTAGTAGAGTGTGGATACTGGGCATGGACGCTCTTTCTAAAACTGCAGTGTCTGGGATCTTGTCTTGCCATTTAATCTTCAGTAACTTCTTAAGGAAGACTGTGTGGAAGTGGTTTAATTTCCTAGCGTGTCGCTGATAAACAGTCCAAGTTTCACAAGCATATAGCAGTGTGGATAATACAACTGCTTTGTAGACTTTCAGCTTTGTTTGCAGGCTTATCCCATTTCTGTCCCATACATTCTTGTACAGTCTGCCAAAGGCCGCGCTGGCCTTGGAGATTCTTGCATTCACTTCGTCATCAATTGTGGCAGTTTGTGACACAGTGCTGCCAAGATAGGTGAATTTGTCCACAACACTTAGACTATGACCATTCACTTTGATATTCGGCACAGTGTGATTATTCCCTGGAGCTGGCTGGTACATAACTACAGTCTTCTCCAAATTGATATTGAGCCCAAAGTTGGCACAGGCATGTGAGAAAGCTGTAACATTATGTTGCATGTCCGCCTCTGAGTTGGCGTATAGAGCGCAATCATCAGCAAACAGGAGCTCTCTGAAGGTGTCGCTGTCAATTTTGGTTTTAGCTTTCAGCCTTCTGAGATTGAATAACTTTGACATTTCTCTTGCAGCTGCCTTGCAGCGAAAATCATGTCAATAGTTCCACGTTCTTTTCTGAAGCCACACTGGTTCTCGGGAAGAAGACCTTGATCGAGATGGGCCGTAAGGTGATTGAGAAGAATTCTGATGAGTATCTTCACTGCAATTGAAAGCAAGGAGATGCCTCGGTGGTTGTCACAGGACTTGCGGTTTCCTTTTCGTTTGTAAAAGTGGACTATTGACGCGTCCTTGAAATCTTGTGGCATGGTCTCGTTCATCCATATGTTTGTAAAGACTTGGTGAAGCTGCTCTGTTAGGACCGGCCAACCTGCCTTGTATATCTCTGCCGGGATGGAGTCCGGACCAGGTGCCTTGCCGCTGGAGAGTTGCTGGATGGCTTTGTTTACTTCCACTATGGTTCAGCATATCATCAAGTGTATCATTGATGGGAACTTGAGGAAGACAGTTGATGGTTTCATCATCGAAGAAGGAAGTTGCTTTTAAGATGTTGCTGAAATGTTCTGCCCAGCGCTGAAGGATGTCTTTCTTATCGGTGACCAATGTTCCCCCGTCTGCACTGAGGAGGGGACCTATGCCTGGTGATGAAGGACCATAGACCGCTTTCAGTGAGTCGTAGAAGTTTTTCATATCATGTCTGTCAGCAAAGCCTTGAATTTCATCAGCTTTGCTACTCAGCCAGGAGTCCCGCATGTGCTTAAGTTTCTGTTGCACTACTCTCTGAATGTTCTTGAAGGCATCTTTTTTATGTTGACTTAGGGTTATTCAAATGTGCCTTGAGGAGAAGATGTTTCTCGGCCATCAATTGGTTGATGTCTTCGGAATTTTCATCAAACCAGACTTTATGCTTTCGGGGGGTTGGCCCAGGATTTCCATAGCAGTGATGTAAATTATGTCCTTTAGGACTCTCCACTCTGTTTCTATATCCTGTTTAGCTGCATCATTGGGATTGAGGCGGTCTTCCAGCATATTTTCAAACGACAGCTGCATTTTCTTGCTGTTTAGGCGGGTGACATTTAGTTTTTTTTTTGCATTTTCACCACTTGAGGACGCCGCGGTGGTTAGAAGTGAATGTTTATTTTCGAGATAATGAGACGATGGTCTGTCCAACATTCGGCACCACACATGGATTTTGTCACCCGAACGTCTTATCTGTCACTCCTCCTGACGATGACATAGTCAATGAGGTGCCAGTGTTTCGATCGAGGGTTCATCCACGATGTCCTGATTCTCATGGGGAGACGGAAAATTGTGTTGGTAATCAGGAGATCATGTTTGGCACATGTCTGAAGAAGGAGGAGTCCATTGCTGTTACAATTTCCGACTCCGTGCTTTCCAATAATGCCACTCCAAGAGGTGGTATCCGTGCCTACTCTGGCATTGAAATCCAAAGGAGTATAAGTTTGTCTCCTTTGGGAACAGATGTTAATACATTGTGCAGGTCCTCATAGAACTTGTTCTTGACATCATCTTCATTGGTCATAGTTGGTGCGCAGACACTCTCAATGGTTGCATGCTTCCTTCCATTCAGGAGGGGCAATTTAATGGTCATGAGTCTGTCGTTTATAGCCTTTGGAAATCCAGCTAGTTCGCCGACCAGGCGGATATAGACCTTAATGTAGACTATATAGACCTTAATGATTGGCGTCTTTCCTCGCTTTTCCTCCACTCCAGAAAAATGTGTAGCCGGCACCTATTTCGCAGATTTGGCCTTCTTCTGCAAGTCGTGTCTCGCTCAAGGCTGCAATTTCGATGTTGTTATATATATATATATATATATATATATATATATATATATATATATATATATATATATATATATATATATATATATATATATATATATTGTTAAAGGTTAATAGACAACGGGTAATGGAAATAAAATAATTAGCTATGCAGTTATGGGTAATAAAGGGTTGTCTGTCATTCACGTATTTTTTTACAGCTGTGGAATTGGTTATTTATTTATGGAAAGTATGTTAAATTATAGGGTGCCTCGGTAGCGGAGTGGAAAGACGCTTGCCTGTTGTTCCTATCGCCTTAATGCAGAAAACACATTCAAGTGGATTTCTATGAAATGTATTCAGTAGTTAAGTCTATAGGAGTGATATTAACCACGCCACTTGTGGTGTACCGATGGGTATGCATGGATATTTTAGGCAGCGGAGGGTATACACTTTTGCCTAGTTCGAGGAACTAAAGATTAAATGTTATGGCAGGGAAGATCAGGCTTTGGTCGGCAACTTGTTTGGGATGCTTCATCATATTCCATTCCCGTATCAGTGAATATCACTCACAATGCTCCTCAGTACACCATATGAAGTGTGGAACAGACATGAGTCTTGACAAAATAATAGCCCACACAGGTGTACTATGTATAATGCAGCTGCCAGAATGCCAATACAAAAGTCCGCCCCAAAAATGTAGTTCATCGTCGATGGAAGCGGCAGTCACTAGAAACCAGCAGCCAATAGATAACAAGCAGCCACACATTACTGTGTAAGGCAAAACCAGTTTGTTCAGAAACCGGCAGCCGCCATTTTTCCGAACATTCAGTTCACGTCACGAACAACCGCGGACAGATGTAAAAGCACTCCACGTGAAATCCAGAGCTCACAGTGTCGTTCCACGCACTCAGCGCAGAAGCAGGGCGACGGAACCATGCAGTACCAGTCCAACACGAGGAAAATGCGTAAGCAAACCGTAGCTACAAACATAAACACTCAAAAGGCTTTAACAGCACACATCCTAACCTCCATGTTGGACATGAAGAATACAAATAAGATTTTTAAAAACTTGTCTAAAATGGAAGCTACAAAATGCGGACAGCTAGAGCATTGCTTTGTTGACCCGACAGATTCTGCAGCTTGCCTTGCTGCAAACGTACTGTCGCTACTTTTCCTTTGAGTGAAACTGGGTAGGCCAACAGCGAGATCATTCTGCATGGGCAAAACATGGTCTCTTAATTCAGCCTAGCAGAGGTTTCACACCATTTTACAACTGTCGTTTATCAAGACGGCCAGACTCCAGTCACATGGCGATAACTCCACATGTCCAATGCGCTTAAAATATGGAAAAGGTCTCTTACTTAGATGTACTTATATTAAACATTATAATATGAGGAGGAACGGTCTGAGTATATAATCATATTCTAGAATGAAAAGGAATAAGGTGAATTGGTGAAACGACATGCTGTCATTACCCGAGATAAATAAATAAGTGTATGCTAATAAATAAAAAGTCCTTTAGTGGTAACTCGTTATGCTACTATGAGAACGTGAAATCACATTTTGTCCTCTTCCGAACGCGATCATGTGTTGTACACGGAGTAGGGGTTTATGATGTAACTTATTATATACAATCATCATTATCATGTAACAGGTCCTGTGCAGAACGTCGCTCTCATCACAGCCCACCGAAATGTTTCTCGGTCTCTTATAATTTCTGTAGCCTCATGCACTGTCATTAAAACTGTCATTTACTGCCAATATAGTACCTTGTGGTGTATGGCAGAGGGGTCTCTGAGCCTGAGGAATTAAGACCGCCTGGCTAGTGCAGTCGCCGCGAACTGTGCAGGTTAGGATTTTCTTTTTGCCCCCGACAGAAAAATATCCCACACCTTACCGAGGGATCGAACCCGGGTCTCCCGAATGAGAGTCCGGCGTTCTAGCCTCTCGGCCAGCCGCTCCTCCGCCTCATGCACTATCAATCCAAAAGTGTCTGCAATTCCTTGTGTCCATCTCCGTGATGGTCGACCCCTATCTCTTTCTCTAGGAAACATGCCTTCCATTAATGTTTTTTTCTAAGACACCGCGATGAATAGGCCAAACCGCAGTACAATACTAAATAGAAGGTTGTAGTTATTTGGTCATAACTTTCGAAAAGAAGATTCATTGCATAAAGTAATAGACGGTAAAAGCCTTAGCAGGTAACAAGACCAAACAACACATTCGTCGTATAGTGATTTGCCATTGAAGACGTATGTCGCACTGAAGCGGACAGCATACGTATAGTAATTATGATGAATGGTACCGTTTGCCTTAATGAAGATGATGAATTGTATATTCTCTTGAACTTATATTGACTCTTAGATATTCGTAATCCTAGCGATATGAGGAAAACACAAGACGACGCGAGCATTTCCGACATGCGAACAAGAAACGTTGAAATAACTGGTACAGCTTCTAGTCGTACCAGCAATAATTTCCCGTGTGTTGCCGGGGCCCATAAGGGAAACAAAGAATAGCAACACTGTAGCCTACCATGCATGTCGTAAGAGGCGACTAAGGAGGCTATGGTTCCGTCGCCCTGCTATTGAGTGAGTGCGTGGCGCGACACTGTGGGCTGTGAGTTTCGTGTGAAATGCTTTTGAATCTGCCTGAGGTTTTATGGAACGTGACTGCATGTTCGGAGCGATGGCAGCCGGCTATGTCCCAGAGTTGACCGGTTTTTGCCTTATGCAGAAATGCGTGGCTGCTGGGCTTCTGGTTGACTGCCACTGCCATCGACGATGAACTGTATTTTCGTGGACTGTGTGGGTGAATATCTAGGAAACATCCAGATGGGAAAATGACTGCCGATTCCATCAGAGATAAACTGGATGTTTCGTGGGGGTCTATTGTGTTGACATTCTGGCGGTGGCATTATGCACAGTGAATCTGTGCGGAATTTCTTCTTGAAACTAAATTACATCAACACAGAGTGTGTAACCTCAAAAACCACATTTACACCTACACATAAGAATGAATAATTGTCGAATCCGCTCTCACTTTCACTAATTACACCTTAACTGGAAATGGTTAAAGTGCAACTGAAAGCAACAATTTTGCAGCTGTGCAGATACATAGTCGTGTAGCGAAACCCCAGTGGCCCATGTCCTCATACCTATCCGCTCAATTCCTTCGGAGTGGGATTCTCTGGGGTACTTTCATAACCCGAGCATTTGACACGAATACTTTGAAATCTATCTGTTCTTCGGGAAAACCCAATGGCGCGCCTTGCACCAAATATGACCTAGGGTAATGGTTTGGGCGTGAAATGTCCGTTGTCAACCTTGTCGGTTGTGGTCGGCACAATGTATTGAAGTTTTAAAGAATTTTACAGATAAAGTGCCGCATCCTACTGCTGGGATATGAAAGGTAATTTTAGATTAATAGGTCCTGCCAGACCTGGGCATGTTAAGCTTGGTCGTCTCAAATAATGAGACGATTTGGTGAAACGGCAGTCTTGCCAATTTGGCTAAGCGTCTAGATCTGGGCATGGCGGGGGAACAAATCGGGGCAATATCTTTTCCCAGATGATGTCGCTTATTCTTGGCGGCGGATAGACGGGGGTGGGGGGGGGGGGGGGGCTATCTTTCTTCTTATGGCTTTACCTCTGTTTAGTGTCATCTTTCATTTGAATATAAACATTATATAGCTATGGCATGTCGAGGGGAGGGAAGGGCTCCGTGGGGACCGGTTCCACCCATCTGAGTTATATCTTCTTGAGCCAGAAGAGGCGATCCACTGTGCTATCTCTTTCGTCTTTCGGCTGATGGGGGGGGGGGGGGGGCAGATGGACCGGGTGGTTCCTGATCGATAGGAGGATGTTGGGAGTATAAATGGACTTCCCTGTCTCCTGAGAGAACCTGAACTCATCTGAATATATGGGTTATGTGAGACACGGCCGATACATTGCGGTGACAGCTCAGACAAGAGCGGCGGCCGGACAGGGTAGTTTCCTCTTTCCTGTTCTTGCTAGGGATGGGGGAGGGAGATGCACTGCGGTCCATACAGACCCACTATTATGATATTAGTTAAGAGTAGGAAACATACATAATTACGCACACTACTCCACAATAGCTTTGTCGTGAGAAAGGCAAGGTTTGCAAGTGAGAGGGAAGCCTGAGAAGGTATGTGCCCAATATTAATAAAGGCATGGTATGAGTGTGGAGAGGAGTGTGGTATGAAGACAATTGAATACTAGATAATTGTATGTATTTTATGTATGGCAACCGACATGCTGAGACCATTGGAATCTCCATGCCGGCTGTATCTGAAGTTTACATCAGAGGCTCTCAAAATTGTTTTAACTTTACAGGATCCTTCTTTTGACGGCAAATATAGCCGGATGTTTCGACAGAGCATCGACATAGAACATTATGTTTACTATGAAGTCCCTGCTGCTGTTGGGCTATACCAGATAGAACCACGGCGGGCCCGAACGAATATTTTCAGACACCTCGGCAGGCTTTTCGTTGAGCTGTGATCGAGTATGTTTGCATGTTGGGCTAGATCCCGCCTAAGTCACTGACACACCCGTACATATATCCTATTTATTCTCCTTGAGTATTTCCCCACCAAAATTGTGCCCCGTGATCCCAGGGCACTTTCCCTAACCATTGGACACACTACATTCGTGTAGGACACGGAAACTTGGATTCTTGGATCTATGGAACCCTGTTGTTCGAACAACCTACGCGAGAAATAAAGACCAGAGAACTTGCTGTGAGAGGGTTGTGAATTCATGGGACAATATGGAAAACGATGATCTAGGATATTTATATTTGTGTTGATATTGTATGGACTAGTTTTCTCTCTAGATTGTGTGTAGATGTTTATGAGTTAATCGTCAGATATTTTTTTCGGTGCTGTTATGTATTGAGTTATTAAATTTACAATGACAAATATGTTGAAGAACGTCATGTTGTATGCGTGTCAGCCAGAACGACCCTGCAGGAAATAGGTCCTGAGGTCGAAGAGAGAGTGACAGTGAGTCCGGGGGAAACGGAGGAGGGTTGGCAGGGAAAGACCTATTTAAAGCCAGGGCTATGAAATATACATGAGAAAATTGAGACATAGTTATTTGGGACACTCCACATAGCTTGTTACAAGTCGCACATTTAACCAACAGCTTTTCATTATTACAGTCTTCACCTTTACACGTAGTGTTCTCAGATTTACACCCTTAAATGTAATACATACCTCATTGAATCGCCTATTATGACCACAGTAACTACAACTCCGATAACTAATGAGCTAAATAACACTTTTGCTCGTCTAGCCATGTGGGACATGGTCTGACAATGAAACCGGGTGCTTCACCTTCTGCTAAACTTGTTTAATGATGTCAAGTCAAATGAAAGAAATTAAATAGCTACATTTGTAGATCTGAACCGTATCACAATACTGTCATCTTGGCTTAATGGTGACAGCATATCTTTTAGTTCATTGGCAGACATGCGCAGAGTAGATAGATCAACACGACTTCTGAAAAGTACCTTTGCTCGCGCACACGGCGGTGAATAACATTATCTGGTGATAAAAGCACCGCCGCGAAGCATGCACAACGGGAGGCTTACGATCGTCATATGTAATCCCATTTCCCGAATGTTTCCGCCCTTTACCCGCATCGCACTCTCCGTGGCAGGGCCCACCTGGGTCATGACTCCGGATGTCTTTCTTCTGCGGTACGTTCGTATTGTTTCAACTTCGATACTTTCGATTTTTCTTTCCGCTTGTCCCACACAAACGCATTGCGACTGCTGCCGTCATCCCCTCCTCGGGTAGGAGAACATCGTGCATCTGGTGTGTCGGCCCTCACGCTTATCCTAGGCAATGAATGAATCACCAAAACAAACGAGAAGTAGATTGTGAGCTTTACTAAAACACGATTTCAAGAAACAAATTGGACGTTGCGACCTAAGCCTTCGTCAGCACAGAACAAACAAACACAAACCAACACAAAACTACATGAAACACACTACATGACAATATTACTAAGGGTACTTATCTGAGTCTGTATCCTAACTTGGAGTGACTGACGACTGACACGCGTTCGACGTCTTGTTAACGAAACTTATCCTAGCACTTTCTGCCGTCGGAAGCAACTTCTTCCCCGGCCATTCGCCGCTGTCATTGCCTCCGCAACGGAGATTCGCTTTGCACCAGTAGATGTCGTTGCCGTCATGATTCCCTCTTCGTATTCCGCTCGTGGCTCAAGAAGACGCACTCCCACTTACCCCTTAGAAGGCCAGCTCTTCCTCTGAGCTTCTTGATTGTGGGCTTGGGCTCCCCAACTTTAACCCCGTCTCTGCTGCGGAGGGCAATCCTCGCAAGACGTTTTTCACCGCCATAAGCAACCTTGCCGGAGGTTGGTCTTCGGGGGCATTACTTATCTCCGTTGCTTACAAAAAAAAAGTCGACTTAAAAGTCGACAGGGTCGGCTTCATTGCACCGGGTTTATCCCATGTGGTTCGGTCTCTTTCCACAGCGCGGAAAGCGTCGCACAAAGCACGAGCTCCGTAGCTCTAGCGACGACCCACAGGAGTATCCGAAAATTTTAACTCGTGAACCGAAGGACGCAGAGAGGAATCGAAGCCACAACCTACGGAGCCCGAGTCAAACGGCTTGACCACTTCGCCACGGAAACGCCCGTATTTATCTCTGTGACTGCTGCAACATAGTGTTTCGATTATATTTAACTGTCCCAGTCACAAGAGAACTTCACTCATTTGGAGTGATGGCTAAGGAGTCGACATGAGACAGTAAAAGTTCCAGATCTTAAATAGAAGATTGTACGCTACCTTAAGTGTTAGGTTTTGGGCGTGATATGCTTCGACTTGCTGACAGGAAATTGAACCATATTACTACATTTATTTATCCCACTCAATATTTCGATTGTTCTAGAGCCATCATGAGACCCTTTCTGCCGCCTCGCACAGCTGTTTTGGGGCCCCTGCTTAAGCATGTCGTACACGGAGTGGGAGATTAGACGTCGTGCGTCTAACTCTACGACAATTTTTTTTTTAAATATCCTATTTTACAGGACATCGCTGTCAACATCAGAATTTTACTGCTTCTGTTAATGTATTGGTAAGTTTTACGTTCAGTAGTTTTCCATTGCTTTCTGAATGGCCGGCTCCCATAACAACACGTTAAAGCCCCAGCGCGACAAGGTCTGCTGTGCAAAATCACTCGCCGCTGTGTTTCTAACGGGCGGTAAGCGGCTCTCGAATCGCGTTCGCACGGCTTTAGGTCACGGAGCCTGACCTACGGCAAATAGCCTGACAATATACACTTCCTGTCTCAGACTTGCGACCAGCTTGCATATGTGTGTTCCTAATGTTACTAACTTCCCATTGCACTAGTGGGATGGTAATGGTGTGGTAAATATTGGTATCGCAGCCAAGGTCGTTATAGGGGAACTATGGTTGGATATTTCTCAGAAAACTGGAATTCGTACGGTATTGCTGATCCTAGAGGTCTTAAATAAATTCCGTCAGTATAAAGCTGGTAGCTTCATATCCTCTGGGAAATAAAACGAATTCACAAACAATCACGCCCACAGAGGGAACATAGCTGCACTAACAATTATACAATTAAAAGAAAAGTGAGGTCTGGATAGCATAACAATTCGATGATTGACTTTCACGACTTAACAGCACAATGCCGTGGAACACAATACAAGATACATGCTATCGAGTGTCTTCCAAGACGGGAAGTAGCTTTGTGTTAGCTATTAAAGGGATAGGCAACACACAGTTGGCATAACCAACCTCCCGCACAATTAATGACAATAGACACAGACAGAAAGATAAGACTTAGTGCACCTGGGCAAGTTACGAACATGGCGTAGTAAACAGTCTTTCCTGCGATTTGGAGATATAATTATGTGTTACGTTTGTGTTGTCTAAGATCAGTGTGTTTAAATAAGGATAAACCAACGAAGGTCCAGCAAACCGGTATGGAATTTATGTTTTCACGTAATGTTGCTCAAGATTTATGGAAGAAATTAAAAGAAAAGCATAACTCCATCAGCGCTAACATTGGAAACACACCGAACAATAGAACAACAATAGCTAAATTACGACCCAAACAGGAGATATTCGAGACTTGGAACGTTAATGGACTAGGGGATAAAGAAACAGCACTAGTGGAGTTCATGATAAAATAAAAAATGCAAATATTAGGACTCGTAGATACGAGAGAAAAGGGACAAAATACAAAACGAATACGTGAACTGATATGGAAAAAAACAAAATTATTTAATTATATCTGTTACAAAGGGTATATCCCTTACAATCTGTTGAAATCTATTGTCACAGCCCTAACAAAAAAAATCTGGTGCAACGGATTGTGGGGAACAAAGCACAATTATAATGATTCAGTACCAAACAAAAAGTAAGTTTGGAACAAACATGGTAGAGATTCAAATTAACAAATACTATACGGTAAATTTCCGTTCACCGAGAATTGAAATTGCCGAAGATATGAAGAAAGAAAACAAAAAAACACGATGATCTTAGTTTGCGATATATCGTCCTTTTTTCCAAATGGGACGTCACACTTGGCGATATATTATCCTTCGGCATTGAAGTAGTTAATAAGTCATGCGACTAAAATGCTAATGTCAATTATAATGACAAGAATAAGAAATGAAATAATATTTGAAACTGGAGATAAGTAGTGAGGATGTGTGGAAGGTAAGGCACAAACAACGTCATATACATCTTGAGAATATTACCAGAAAGAATATTTGAAATGAACGTAGGTGTATATTTATACTTTATTTGAATAACGAAGACAGAAACAATATATTGCACGATTTATAGCCAGGCATATTTCGCTGCATCTCGTCAGGTACATACTGCAGAATTCACAAAACATGAAGTTAAATAACTAGATAAATCCATGAAACTGAAATACACACATGTTCGTACAGTAATGTCAGTTGTCTACAACGATAATTTTAAACTGACTATCATGTCTTTCTGTCTGCACAAAATTGGCCTATGTAGATTAATCATGATAGCTTCTGCAAACATTAACAAGCGACTATTTTGCATATTAAACAACACGCGAAAAGCACTGTCTCTATCAATCATATGACTGGTTTCAAAAACGTGCCGTGCAATGCTTTCCCAGCCTCCCATCGCCTGAGTGTAGTATATGTTCAATCCAGTTGGGCATGTGTTTAACAGCTCTGTTGTTTAACTGTGTGGGATGTGGATTTTAATTCCTAAGAATAATTCGTTAAAATGTCTAGGGGGTATTATTGATTCTCTGGTCACTGGTTAGAATGCAGGGTGATCAGGGATATTTACCACAAATCCCAGGAGAAAAGAGTTCAATCCTTGAAACAATGGCATCTGTGTGTAGGTTTCCCTTCCCACTTCATCACCCTTTAAATTAACTATAGATGCTAGAAGGATATTGATTGCTCACAACATATAAACAACCACTTATGTGACACCACATTTACTTGATGTACACACCACTTTTGGACAAACAGTTCAGGTATTAACTCAAGATCTGCATTTACATATATATATATATATGTAATAAACACTATGCATTTTCAGACAGGCATGGGAATGATGTGCATATTACAACATAGTACCAAGTGACCCCAAAAAAACAACAACAATGTTATTACAAACAACACAACAACCACAAATTGGGTCTACTTTCATTTCCCCTCATAATTAAGGCAAATAAAGATATTAAATAGAACCCAACATAACATGGTTCTGACACCTTTTACCATTCTCTCATTGTTAAAATTAATGAGTTGGTGTCAAAATACTATACCATCTATACCATTGGAAAAAAACTACTGACCTGTTACCTTCAGAAACAAACAACAACACATAAACAGCATTTTGTATTACTAATTAAACTAATTAATAGTCATTTATCTCCTGGTGTGCGGTTAAGAGTTCATCTTTGCTGTCGATTAGATCCTTTTCCCATTATCTGGGTACCGAATTAATGCACTCAGTTATGTTCTTACTATTTAGTCACTGGTAATTGGCTGGTGCAAATCATACTTTATAATAGAAATTACACACAATCACAAATCCCTCCGCGGGCTAGAATATTCGAGTACTCTGTTGCAGTAGGCTCGGTTTTTTTTTTTGAAATTTGGGGCCTCAGGTTGGTCTAACTTTCCGGAATTTCCACTTAAGCTCTGCAGAAGGTACTTTACCATCTCACCATACATGGTGCCAAGTAGACGTCCATTCAGCTGCTCTGCTTTTAATATCAGAATCCCAAATAGTTCAACAAAGATTTTACACCCACCAAGTCGCGAGTCTATAACCCATGGCATGTAGGTTGACATTGGACCAGCAAAGAGTTAGTCGTTACCTAGTCCAGTGTAGAACTTTATTTGACTGAGAGGCATCTCATGGTAGTATCTGTGACTAGGGCCACACTTGATCTATACCTGCAAAGATTAGTTTCATCTTCGTGCCAGGGCATGCGGGAGTACAAGGAAATGAGCGGGCTGACAAGCTCGCAGGTGAGGCTACTGTGGAGGGTGGACGCGCCATGGACCAGGCTGACATTCTGAATGCTCTACGTGATGTGAGACTTTTGCGAGAACCAAGTGATGACTGTGAATCTACAACAATGGCCAGACTGCTAGAGCATCAAATTAAAAGAGGTGTGGCCAAACAAGAACACTACGCAGGAAGCCAAAGAAGATTGATAAACCAACACAGAACTGGCGTCGTTAGCCGCTACACGCTGCGGGATTTGCTGAGGAGGGGATCCGAGCACTTATGGACTGAATGGTTCGATGTGCAGCGAGGATGATCTGTCGACTAACTAACTAACTAACTTGATCTATACCTACATATATCCACAGATGAATAAATCCAGCACAGTAACAGGTTTGCAAACAATTGGATGATTCCTCTTGTTGCAGATGTAGAGACATTTAGCTGCTTTCATATGGTCTTTTATCTGATGGTGTTCAGGGTTTGGAACCTTGAGGTAATCTGGTTTCGTAGTTATGTTTCAGATGATATTCAGTTTGTACCTTGATTGTATTGGCTTATGTGGTTCAGTGTCTTCTCCCCATTTGGTTGAGCCAGAACTTAGTGTTGAATAGCTGAATTCCATGTTTGACTGTTGCAGCTGTGAGACATTCTTTCGAAGACTTATCCATTGTTGGATATTAACTTGGTAACCCAACCAACAGTTGAAGGGCTTTCACTGTTGCTAGTTTTAGTAACTTGTAGGATTGTCCCATAGTTTCACTGATTTTGCTGAGTGATAAGGCTTATAGGTGATACTTCTCAGACGTAAAGCAGACGATACACTGTTGTCAGTTACTCTGTTGATCTTCATCTTTGTAGATTATTAGATCTTGAAGTCCATCCTGGATATTCCTACTAAAATAGGACTTAATCACACACCCAGTCAGCTGTCTTCTAATTTATCTGTTGCTCGCTATGGAGCTATTGAGCGCAGCAGTCCATGGGTATTTCTAGATGCAGACTATGGTTAGGACATTTACTTTCTGGCTGTTGACCCAGGATCCAGATTCAGTGATATAGTCCCACCACATTCAACCACCACCTGCTTCTCTTCTATAGAAAAGGGATGACAAGAATACAACACTAGCATTAACCTACTGTGATGTGTTAACTTTCACAAGACAATTACAAACCAAAAATACAAAACAAGGGGAGAAGGGGAAAGGAGTAGGTGTCCATGTTCCACTGTCCCTCACTGCTGAGTAGAGCCATTCTGACTCTTAATAGTGAGTAAGGTATTTTCTCACTTATATTTTGTTCTGTTGTTACTGGGACTATTAGATGAGTGAAGTCATTCTGTCCATCCAATATGTTGATATTGTCTCTCTCATTACTTGAAGAGAATAGCCTATACAGAATCTCTGTGGTTTCTAATGCCGCGTCTTCCTTTCGGCACTATAATCATCATCATTAGGTCAAGACTATTCAACATTGGCTTCTTAAGTACTTACGTACACATGGATTCTTACATCAACATCCTCTAATCCCAAGGTGCAACATTAAAATGTATATTCCCACAGGAAAAAGTAACAATCAGAACAGAGAAAATTCTCATACCAGAAAAAAAACATACATGTACATTTCTCTGATATTAAGTACATGATAATCATACATAATAATCATAATGATGATGCAGGGAGCCTAGGTTTTTGAATTATCTTCATGAACTAAAACATCCATTGTTTTCCCCCACTGCGTACAGCACATGAGGATAGTAATCGCTGTGATATGTTTTGCCAATGACTGCTATTATTCGGAGGGTATTTATAAGAATAACTTATGCCGCATGGTCCAGTCTTCTGAATATTGCAAGCAATTTATTCACATCAATCTTCGCTTCTGTTTCTACTACGGTGAGGCGATGCGGAGTGAATCCTATCCGAACATGCATTTACATCACGCGTTTACTTTAATTCTTCATGAATTTATATTCAAACATGGCCTGTCCCTAACACTATTTTATGAAATGATTATATGTTCACCCTCATATGGAGTGGTTTACTAATCTGTTAACAAAAGGATAGTACTAAAATTTAACACTATAGTTCCAAGTTACAGATTATGATGTGGCGAAGCATTTTATCCCCTGACTAAGAGTCAGGAATACGCGTAATCATTTGTATGTCCCCGCATGGATAAAACACCTTTCTATAGTACATAGATTATTTGCAGATTTCTAAGCATAAATAGTGAGATATTGTTCACAGTGCCTAGAATTTTTAACATAGGAATATGAAATTGACAGACACTAGTTCTTTACTATGAAGCATGAATCAGGGGTCTGCTCCTACATTGAGAAAATCTCTAGAATGTGTTTCAGACATGAGAGTTGATACTTTACAGTACACATAATATTCATAGATTATAGCACTACTAGTGAGATATAAGTTCATAATGCCTATACAAGATATTAACATATAGATTTGAAATTGTAAGACATAGGAAAAATTACAGCGTGGCGCCCACATGTGTTTCCTTAGTAAACATCATCCAGCCTGGTTTAAGAGAATTGTAACTAATTCTTAATTAAACATACTGGTTTATGTAATACATAAATATATCTTAATAATGTAGATAACATACCAATAGCTTGAATAGAATCATGTTTTTAAGGCAAACTACCTTCTCCCCGAAGGGAAAGGTCGACTTTCTTGTGTGTTCTCTTGACTAGAAATGGCCGCTTCAGTCTTTGTTTTCCCCCTCGCCAGGATTGGCCAGATAAGGGAGAGAAAACAAGCCAAAATAGATTTAGCTGTGCCACGGTCAGTCTATCGCTGTTTTATTTTCTCCTACATTAAGTAAGTTACTTAAACAGTAATTGTAAGGGTTTGTTTATTTTTAAGGGAGTCCATAAATAGGAAAGGGTAAGGACGTTTTATTATACCACACGCCTCCCCAATTTAAGACATTTATTTCTTTCAGAAATTAAATGGTCGAGTAGTACTCTACAATTTCCGTCTTTACATTGACTCCCCTAGTATCCATCCCTTATTACTTTACTACATTTCTTTCCTATATTAAAATCTACCAGAGCCACGCCCATTTTCTTCTAGTCACGACAACTGGCATAACCCTAATGGATTATTTCTCTTTTAGTGAAAGAGTGTAGCACCCTCTCCACTGTTGTCAGCTATTGTTTGAAATATGAGTGTTTATCTGATAATTTGTTACTTTCAAGTACTAGTTTGTCTGCATCAAACCGACTTTTTGAAGCAATTGAAATATCATCATTAAGCTTGATTTCTCTGTCATTAGATTATCAATCTTGAGATTATGTTAAAACCGACGGTTAATTCTGCGTCTAATGATAGCATATTAAACTCGCCCGTCTCCCTGTACGTTAGACGTTTGTTTTAACTATAGATCTGATATTTAAAGGAAGCTAAATATGGTTCCTGTTGAATACATTTTCATCCAATACATCATGTGTTTGGGTTATTAGTCGAGTTATGTGATTTTCCGATCAGTTTTGATAACTACTGATTAGAGTGGTGTCCCTTTCTCTTGCGGGTTTTCCCCAAGAATCTCGTCTAACATGTAAACAAGGTCCAACTTTTCTAGATTTCCGTTCTGAACCGACTATTCCGGGGAACATGAATCTATCAGAAACGAAGTGATTCTTAGCTTACTCTCTCTCTCTCTCTCTGCTTTTCCTTCTAACCTAGATCTATTTTACGCTAGAATCCTTATTAGTAATTCTAACTTGATGTGTTTGAGTTTCACTCTGTATTTGTTGCTTTGGTGTTGAATTACGAGCAATTGTGCGTCGCTTGGCGTACATTGATCGTCGTCTACCTCCCTCCAGGTTTTAGGACTATTTTCAACTTAGCAACATACATTGTTATGTAGGTTCAGACGTATTGTCTCCTACCATATATAATCAGTTCAGTGAGAAGTTAAAAGCCACTTTTTGTGATTCCTGTGATAGTCTTCCAGACAATCAAGTTGTTGATTCACTTTCCAGTTATGGATGTGGGTTACTAGTCTTAGTAAAATTACTGTTACATCTGTATATCCCTCTCATACTGGCGTCTCCTGAGTTGTGTCCTCAGGATAACAGGTAAGGTACTCTTAATGTTTCTCTCCAGTTTTGTTTTCATCCGTTGAATACGTGGAAACTCTGGATTTATTTAGATTGACTAAGGTCTATCTTTGAACTGTTATATAATTTACTAGCTGGATTCCTGATTGAAATTCCTAATCTAGTAAATATCAAGCAATTCTTCAGCTATATGCTCCAATTTGCTTGGTTTTTACACAGCTATATTCTATTTTTCTAGCATGGGTTCACTGTATAAGTTTTAGGCGTTTCCTCTGTCTTTACGTCAAAGGGTTCGTCCTATCTATAAACAGCATCTATTTTAAGAGTTGTTTATTTAATTGTTGCTTTTACTGATTCGTATCAGTTATTTAAGCTAATCTCTGTTAGTCTGGATCTGCTTTCACATATTTAATGCTGGAATATAATCCTAGTCAGAACTGAGATGTAGAAATCTGTTTCGTCTTGCGATTGATTTCTGATTCACCTACCTATTAGTAGGCTTCGAGCATTATCTAGAATTTAGTTACTCGGTTAGTTTTAAAGAAAATACAATTGAGTCGCGCGCCTCTATTGTACCACTTATTTTTGCCCTTCTTAATTCTTCCCTTATGAGAATATTAATGTTAGTTAGGCAATTATTGAAATAACTTTACGTAAGCTAATCGCTAACTAAAAAGTTGTTTCTCTCCTCCTTTTGATGAGGACTTCTCATAGTGAACATTTCACTTAATGAGAATTAAACTGTAAATTTCAAAGTTTAAGGAGCCAATTTCTGAAATGTTCAGTCTCTGACTAGAGACTAGCACAGATTTTTTTCCGGTATCTCCTGAAGTTTATTTGAAATTCCAATTTCTTATGTTAATTCTTTAATTATACCTTTTACATACCTATACGGTCTGTTTCCGCTACCATTAATAATGGAATCGGGGTGGATAATTTAAAGAAATACCTTATATTCTGTTGGGTCAGTAAGTGAGTTGATCAGTTTCACTTACATCACCAGGTGAATATTTTGGTTTTGACCCTATTTATTAACATTTGGGCCATCTGAGTTAGTTAATAATACTACTCATATCACCGGTGGAGTAGAATAAGTGTCGGTATGGCTTTTCTTCCTAAGTATCCATCATTTATTCACTTTACTTTACTACCGGTGTTGTAGAACATGTTATGTTATATGAAAAAAAGGATTAAATTAGGGTGCCCCTAAATACTGCAAATTCTTACAATATTCCTTCCCTTCCATTAATCATGTCTACATTTTTGCAAGTGGTGGTTTTGGCCTTACCATTAGTTCATTTACTTTAGTTACTGCTATTTTCCCCTGGTTTAATTCATCTCTCAGGTATTATTTACTGTACTACTGAATCATTTGTTGATTAAATTTTTCCCTTAAAAAAATTATTGGATTTTTAACTTATCTGTCCTAATTATCTATAAAATTGTCTATCACTCTCTGCTGCATTGGTAACTTTTCAATATTACATGAATTATACAAGCAGATCAAGCATGAAAATACAATGATAATCAATGACAAAATAGTTAATTAACACATGATTCATATGTAGGAACATAAACCTTATGGATACATAATATAGTAGTGTGTTTATGACTACACCACTTTTAAACCATTTAAAGAGAATACCAGAGTAGCAGAACCATACCTCAAACATCAAATGGGAATGCCTATGAATTCTAAACATTCACTGAATTACCTATCTTATGTGAGTTTACCATCCCAGAGACCTTACTACTGGAGGTTCATTACTGGACTTAGTTTCCCAACAATAAGACATAAATTTGAGTTTTAAAAAAAAATCTCATACCCAATAACCAACTACATGATGCATCTGCCAGAATCAAGATATTACCTGTGAACAGTTTTGTACCAAAAAAAACCTATATTTATCTGAGCCATTATGGGTTCATATAACACTTGACTCAGCTCATACTAAAGAGTGATTAGGTCTGTTACTAACACTATAACATTCTGAAGTGACTTGTTTACCTGCGAGAGGTTTTCCCTGAATTCATATACTCACAATAATACACCAATTGTGATGTTTACCATGAGTTTTAATTCACGGACGATGCCCACACATGTGGGATGTGGATTTTAATTCCTAAGAATAATTCGTTAAAAGGTCTAGGGGGTATTATTGATTCTCTGGTCACTGGTTAGAATGCAGGGTGATCAGGGATATTTACCACAAATCCCAGGAGAAAAGAGTTCAATCCTTGAAACAATGGCATCTGTGTGTAGGTTTCCCTTCCCACTTCATCACCCTTTAAATTAACTATAGATGCTAGAAGGATATTGATTGCTCACAACATATAAACAACCACTTATGTGACACCACATTTACTTGATGTACACACCACTTTTGGACAAACAGTTCAGGTATTAACTCAAGATCTGCATTTACATATATATATATATATATGTAATAAACACTATGCATTTTCAGACAGGCATGGGAATGATGTGCATATTACAACATAGTACCAAGTGACCCCAAAAAAAACAACAACAATGTTATTACAAACAACACAACAACCACAAATTGGGTCTACTTTCATTTCCCCTCATAATTAAGGCAAATAAAGATATTAAATAGAACCCAACATAACATGGTTCTGACACCTTTTACCATTCTCTCATTGTTAAAATTAATGAGTTGGTGTCAAAATACTATACCATCTATACCATTGGAAAAAAACTACTGACCTGTTACCTTCAGAAACAAACAACAACACATAAACAGCATTTTGTATTACTAATTAAACTAATTAATAGTCATTTATCTCCTGGTGTGCGGTTAAGAGTTCATCTTTGCTGTCGATTAGATCCTTTTCCCATTATCTGGGTACCGAATTAATGCACTCAGTTATGTTCTTACTATTTAGTCACTGGTAATTGGCTGGTGCAAATCATACTTTATAATAGAAATTACACACAATCACAAATCCCTCCGCGGGCTAGAATATTCGAGTACTCTGTTGCAGTAGGCTCGGTGTCTTTTTTTGAAATTTGGGGCCTCAGGTTGGTCTAACTTTCCGGAATTTCCACTTAAGCTCTGCAGAAGGTACTTTACCATCTCACCATACATGGTGCCAAGTAGACGTCCATTCAGCTGCTCTGCTTTTAATATCAGAATCCCAAATAGTTCAACAAAGATTTTACACCCACCAAGTCGCGAGTCTATAACCCATGGCATGTAGGTTGACATTGGACCAGCAAAGAGTTAGTCGTTACCTAGTCCAGTGTAGAACTTTATTTGACTGAGAGGCATCTCATGGTAGTATCTGTGACTAGGGCCACACTTGATCTATACCTACATATATCCACAGATGAATAAATCCAGCACAGTAACAGGTTTGCAAACAATTGGATGATTCCTCTTGTTGCAGATGTAGAGACATTTAGCTGCTTTCATATGGTCTTTTATCTGATGGTGTTCAGGGTTTGGAACCTTGAGGTAATCTGGTTTCGTAGTTATGTTTCAGATGATATTCAGTTTGTACCTTGATTGTATTGGCTTATGTGGTTCAGTGTCTTCTCCCCATTTGGTTGAGCCAGAACTTAGTGTTGAATAGCTGAATTCCATGTTTGACTGTTGCAGCTGTGAGACATTCTTTCGAAGACTTATCCATTGTTGGATATTAACTTGGTAACCCAACCAACAGTTGAAGGGCTTTCACTGTTGCTAGTTTTAGTAACTTGTAGGATTGTCCCATAGTTTCACTGATTTTGCTGAGTGATAAGGCTTATAGGTGATACTTCTCAGACGTAAAGCAAACGATACACTGTTGTCAGTTACTCTGTTGATCTTCATCTTTGTAGATTATTAGATCTTGAAGTCCATCCTGGATATTCCTACTAAAATAGGACTTAATCACTCACCCAGTCAGTTGTCTTCTAATTTATCTGTTGCTCGCTATGGAGCTATTGAGCGCAGCAGTCCATGGGTATTTCTAGATGCAGACTATGGTTAGGACATTTACTTTCTGGCTGTTGACCCAGGATCCAGATTCAGTGATATAGTCCCACCACATTCAACCACCACCTGCTTCTCTTCTATAGAAAAGGGATGACAAGAATACAACACTAGCATTAACCTACTGTGATGTGTTAACTTTCACAAGACAATTACAAACCAAAAATACAAAACAAGGGGAGAAGGGGAAAGGAGTAGGTGTCCATGTTCCACTGTCCCTCACTGCTGAGTAGAGCCATTCTGACTCTTAATAGTGAGTAAGGTATTTTCTCACTTATATTTTGTTCTGTTGTTACTGGGACTATTAGATGAGTGAAGTCATTCTGTCCATCCAATATGTTGATATTGTCTCTCTCATTACTTGAAGAGAATAGCCTATACAGAATCTCTGTGGTTTCTAATGCCGCGTCTTCCTTTCGGCACTATAATCATCATCATTAGGTCAAGACTATTCAACATTGGCTTCTTAAGTACTTACGTACACATGGATTCTTACATCAACATCCTCTAATCCCAAGGTGCAACATTAAAATGTATATTCCCACAGGAAAAAGTAACAATCAGAACAGAGAAAATTCTCATACCAGAAAAAAAACATACATGTACATTTCTCTGATATTAAGTACATGATAATCATACATAATAATCATAATGATGATGCAGGGAGCCTAGGTTTTTGAATTATCTTCATGAACTAAAACATCCATTGTTTTCCCCCACTGCGTACAGCACATGAGGATAGTAATCGCTGTGATATGTTTTGCCAATGACTGCTATTATTCGGAGGGTATTTATAAGAATAACTTATGCCGCATGGTCCAGTCTTCTGAATATTGCAAGCAATTTATTCACATCAATCTTCGCTTCTGTTTCTACTACGGTGAGGCGATGCGGAGTGAATCCTATCCGAACATGCATTTACATCACGCGTTTACTTTAATTCTTCATGAATTTATATTCAAACATGGCCTGTCCCTAACACTATTTTATGAAATGATTATATGTTCACCCTCATATGGAGTGGTTTACTAATCTGTTAACAAAAGGATAGTACTAAAATTTAACACTATAGTTCCAAGTTACAGATTATGATGTGGCGAAGCATTTTATCCCCTGACTAAGAGTCAGGAATACGCGTAATCATTTGTATGTCCCCGCATGGATAAAACACCTTTCTATAGTACATAGATTATTTGCAGATTTCTAAGCATAAATAGTGAGATATTGTTCACAGTGCCTAGAAGTTTTAACATAGGAATATGAAATTGACAGACACTAGTTCTTTACTATGAAGCATGAATCAGGGGTCTGCTCCTACATTGAGAAAATCTCTAGAATGTGTTTCAGACATGAGAGTTGATACTTTACAGTACACATAATATTCATAGATTATAGCACTACTAGTGAGATATAAGTTCATAATGCCTATACAAGATATTAACATATAGATTTGAAATTGTAAGACATAGGAAAAATTACAGCGTGGCGCCCACATGTGTTTCCTTAGTAAACATCATCCAGCCTGGTTTAAGAGAATTGTAACTAATTCTTAATTAAACATACTGGTTTATGTAATACATAAATATATCTTAATAATGTAGATAACATACCAATAGCTTGAATAGAATCATGTTTTTAAGGCAAACTACCTTCTCCCCGAAGGGAAAGGTCGACTTTCTTGTGTGTTCTCTTGACTAGAAATGGCCGCTTCAGTCTTTGTTTTCCCCCTCGCCAGGATTGGCCAGATAAGGGAGAGAAAACAAGCCAAAATAGATTTAGCTGTGCCACGGTCAGTCTATCGCTGTTTTATTTTCTCCTACATTAAGTAAGTTACTTAAACAGTAATTGTAAGGGTTTGTTTATTTTTAAGGGAGTCCATAAATAGGAAAGGGTAAGGACGTTTTATTATACCACACGCCTCCCCAATTTAAGACATTTATTTCTTTCAGAAATTAAATGGTCGAGTAGTACTCTACAATTTCCGTCTTTACATTGACTCCCCTAGTATCCATCCCTTATTACTTTACTACATTTCTTTCCTATATTAAAATCTACCAGAGCCACGCCCATTTTCTTCTAGTCACGACAACTGGCATAACCCTAATGGATTATTTCTCTTTTAGTGAAAGAGTGTAGCACCCTCTCCACTGTTGTCAGCTATTGTTTGAAATATGAGTGTTTATCTGATAATTTGTTACTTTCAAGTACTAGTTTGTCTGCATCAAACCGACTTTTTGAAGCAATTGAAATATCATCATTAAGCTTGATTTCTCTGTCATTAGATTATCAATCTTGAGATTATGTTAAAACCGACGGTTAATTCTGCGTCTAATGATAGCATATTAAACTCGCCCGTCTCCCTGTACGTTAGACGTTTGTTTTAACTATAGATCTGATATTTAAAGGAAGCTAAATATGGTTCCTGTTGAATACATTTTCATCCAATACATCATGTGTTTGGGTTATTAGTCGAGTTATGTGATTTTCCGATCAGTTTTGATAACTACTGATTAGAGTGGTGTCCCTTTCTCTTGCGGGTTTTCCCCAAGAATCTCGTCTAACATGTAAACAAGGTCCAACTTTTCTAGATTTCCGTTCTGAACCGACTATTCCGGGGAACATGAATCTATCAGAAACGAAGTGATTCTTAGCTTACTCTCTCTCTCTCTCTCTCTCTGCTTTTCCTTCTAACCTAGATCTATTTTACGCTAGAATCCTTATTAGTAATTCTAACTTGATGTGTTTGAGTTTCACTCTGTATTTGTTGCTTTGGTGTTGAATTACGAGCAATTGTGCGTCGCTTGGCGTACATTGATCGTCGTCTACCTCCCTCCAGGTTTTAGGACTATTTTCAACTTAGCAACATACATTGTTATGTAGGTTCAGACGTATTGTCTCCTACCATATATAATCAGTTCAGTGAGAAGTTAAAAGCCACTTTTTGTGATTCCTGTGATAGTCTTCCAGACAATCAAGTTGTTGATTCACTTTCCAGTTATGGATGTGGGTTACTAGTCTTAGTAAAATTACTGTTACATCTGTATATCCCTCTCATACTGGCGTCTCCTGAGTTGTGTCCTCAGGATAACAGGTAAGGTACTCTTAATGTTTCTCTCCAGTTTTGTTTTCATCCGTTGAATACGTGGAAACTCTGGATTTATTTAGATTGACTAAGGTCTATCTTTGAACTGTTATATAATTTACTAGCTGGATTCCTGATTGAAATTCCTAATCTAGTAAATATCAAGCAATTCTTCAGCTATATGCTCCAATTTGCTTGGTTTTTACACAGCTATATTCTATTTTTCTAGCATGGGTTCACTGTATAAGTTTTAGGCGTTTCCTCTGTCTTTACGTCAAAGGGTTCGTCCTATCTATAAACAGCATCTATTTTAAGAGTTGTTTATTTAATTGTTGCTTTTACTGATTCGTATCAGTTATTTAAGCTAATCTCTGTTAGTCTGGATCTGCTTTCACATATTTAATGCTGGAATATAATCCTAGTCAGAACTGAGATGTAGAAATCTGTTTCGTCTTGCGATTGATTTCTGATTCACCTACCTATTAGTAGGCTTCGAGCATTATCTAGAATTTAGTTACTCGGTTAGTTTTAAAGAAAATACAATTGAGTCGCGCGCCTCTATTGTACCACTTATTTTTGCCCTTCTTAATTCTTCCCTTATGAGAATATTAATGTTAGTTAGGCAATTATTGAAATAACTTTACGTAAGCTAATCGCTAACTAAAAAGTTGTTTCTCTCCTCCTTTTGATGAGGACTTCTCATAGTGAACATTTCACTTAATGAGAATTAAACTGTAAATTTCAAAGTTTAAGGAGCCAATTTCTGAAATGTTCAGTCTCTGACTAGAGACTAGCACAGATTTTTTTCCGGTATCTCCTGAAGTTTATTTGAAATTCCAATTTATTATGTTAATTCTTTAATTATACCTTTTACATACCTATACGGTCTGTTTCCGCTACCATTAATAATGGAATCGGGGTGGATAATTTAAAGAAATACCTTATATTCTGTTGGGTCAGTAAGTGAGTTGATCAGTTTCACTTACATCACCAGGTGAATATTTTGGTTTTGACCCTATTTATTAACATTTGGGCCATCTGAGTTAGTTAATAATACTACTCATATCACCGGTGGAGTAGAATAAGTGTCGGTATGGCTTTTCTTCCTAAGTATCCATCATTTATTCACTTTACTTTACTACCGGTGTTGTAGAACATGTTGTGTTATATGAAAAAAAGGATTAAATTAGGGTGCCCCTAAATACTGCAAATTCTTACAATATTCCTTCCCTTCCATTAATCATGTCTACATTTTTGCAAGTGGTGGTTTTGGCCTTACCATTAGTTCATTTACTTTAGTTACTGCTATTTTCCCCTGGTTTAATTCATCTCTCAGGTATTATTTACTGTACTACTGAATCATTTGTTGATTAAATTTTTCCCTTAAAAAAATTATTGGATTTTTAACTTATCTGTCCTAATTATCTATAAAATTGTCTATCACTCTCTGCTGCATTGGTAACTTTTCAATATTACATGAATTATACAAGCAGATCAAGCATGAAAATACAATGATAATCAATGACAAAATAGTTAATTAACACATGATTCATATGTAGGAACATAAACCTTATGGATACATAATATAGTTGTGTGTTCATGACTACACCACTTTTAAACCATTTAAAGAGAATACCAGAGTAGCAGAACCATACCTCAAACATCAAATGGGAATGCCTATGAATTCTAAACATTCACTGAATTACCTATCTTATGTGAGTTTACCATCCCAGAGACCTTACTACTGGAGGTTCATTACTGGACTTAGTTTCCCAACAATAAGACATAAATTTGAGTTTAAAAAAAAAATCTCATACCCAATAACCAACTACATGATGCATCTGCCAGAATCAAGATATTACCTGTGAACAGTTTTGTACCAAAAAAAACCTATATTTATCTGAGCCATTATGGGTTCATATAACACTTGACTCAGCTCATACTAAAGAGTGATTAGGTCTGTTACTAACACTATAACATTCTGAAGTGACTTGTTTACCTGCGAGAGGTTTTCCCTGAATTCATATACTCACAATAATACACCAATTGTGATGTTTACCATGAGTTTTAATTCACGGACGATGCCCACACATGTGGGATGTGGATTTTAATTCCTAAGAATAATTCGTTAAAAGGTCTAGGGGGTATTATTGATTCTCTGGTCACTGGTTAGAATGCAGGGTGATCAGGGATATTTACCACAAATCCCAGGAGAAAAGAGTTCAATCCTTGAAACAATGGCATCTGTGTGTAGGTTTCCCTTCCCACTTCATCACCCTGTAAATTAACTATAGATGCTAGAAGGATATTGATTGCTCACAACATATAAACAACCACTTATGTGACACCACATTTACTTGATGTACACACCACTTTTGGACAAACAGTTCAGGTATTAACTCAAGATCTGCATTTACATATATATATATATATATGTAATAAACACTATGCATTTTCAGACAGGCATGGGAATGATGTGCATATTACAACATAGTACCAAGTGACCCCAAAAAAAACAACAACAATGTTATTACAAACAACACAACAACCACAAATTGGGTCTACTTTCATTTCCCCTCATAATTAAGGCAAATAAAGATATTAAATAGAACCCAACATAACATGGTTCTGACACCTTTTACCATTCTCTCATTGTTAAAATTAATGAGTTGGTGTCAAAATACTATACCATCTATACCATTGGAAAAAAACTACTGACCTGTTACCTTCAGAAACAAACAACAACACATAAACAGCATTTTGTATTACTAATTAAACTAATTAATAGTCATTTATCTCCTGGTGTGCGGTTAAGAGTTCATCTTTGCTGTCGATTAGATCCTTTTCCCATTATCTGGGTACCGAATTAATGCACTCAGTTATGTTCTTACTATTTAGTCACTGGTAATTGGCTGGTGCAAATCATACTTTATAATAGAAATTACACACAATCACAAATCCCTCCGCGGGCTAGAATATTCGAGTACTCTGTTGCAGTAGGCTCGGTGTCTTTTTTTGAAATTTGGGGCCTCAGGTTGGTCTAACTTTCCGGAATTTCCACTTAAGCTCTGCAGAAGGTACTTTACCATCTCACCATACATGGTGCCAAGTAGACGTCCATTCAGCTGCTCTGCTTTTAATATCAGAATCCCAAATAGTTCAACAAAGATTTTACACCCACCAAGTCGCGAGTCTATAACCCATGGCATGTAGGTTGACATTGGACCAGCAAAGAGTTAGTCGTTACCTAGTCCAGTGTAGAACTTTATTTGACTGAGAGGCATCTCATGGTAGTATCTGTGACTAGGGCCACACTTGATCTATACCTACATATATCCACAGATGAATAAATCCAGCACAGTAACAGGTTTGCAAACAATTGGATGATTCCTCTTGTTGCAGATGTAGAGACATTTAGCTGCTTTCATATGGTCTTTTATCTGATGGTGTTCAGGGTTTGGAACCTTGAGGTAATCTGGTTTCGTAGTTATGTTTCAGATGATATTCAGTTTGTACCTTGATTGTATTGGCTTATGTGGTTCAGTGTCTTCTCCCCATTTGGTTGAGCCAGAACTTAGTGTTGAATAGCTGAATTCCATGTTTGACTGTTGCAGCTGTGAGACATTCTTTCGAAGACTTATCCATTGTTGGATATTAACTTGGTAACCCAACCAACAGTTGAAGGGCTTTCACTGTTGCTAGTTTTAGTAACTTGTAGGATTGTCCCATAGTTTCACTGATTTTGCTGAGTGATAAGGCTTATAGGTGATACTTCTCAGACGTAAAGCAGACGATACACTGTTGTCAGTTACTCTGTTGATCTTCATCTTTGTAGATTATTAGATCTTGAAGTCCATCCTGGATATTCCTACTAAAATAGGACTTAATCACTCACCCAGTCAGTTGTCTTCTAATTTATCTGTTGCTCGCTATGGAGCTATTGAGCGCAGCAGTCCATGGGTATTTCTAGATGCAGACTATGGTTAGGACATTTACTTTCTGGCTGTTGACCCAGGATCCAGATTCAGTGATATAGTCCCACCACATTCAACCACCACCTGCTTCTCTTCTATAGAAAAGGGATGACAAGAATACAACACTAGCATTAACCTACTGTGATGTGTTAACTTTCACAAGACAATTACAAACCAAAAATACAAAACAAGGGGAGAAGGGGAAAGGAGTAGGTGTCCATGTTCCACTGTCCCTCACTGCTGAGTAGAGCCATTCTGACTCTTAATAGTGAGTAAGGTATTTTCTCACTTATATTTTGTTCTGTTGTTACTGGGACTATTAGATGAGTGAAGTCATTCTGTCCATCCAATATGTTGATATTGTCTCTCTCATTACTTGAAGAGAATAGCCTATACAGAATCTCTGTGGTTTCTAATGCCGCGTCTTCCTTTCGGCACTATAATCATCATCATTAGGTCAAGACTATTCAACATTGGCTTCTTAAGTACTTACGTACACATGGATTCTTACATCAACATCCTCTAATCCCAAGGTGCAACATTAAAATGTATATTCCCACAGGAAAAAGTAACAATCAGAACAGAGAAAATTCTCATACCAGAAAAAAAACATACATGTACATTTCTCTGATATTAAGTACATGATAATCATACATAATAATCATAATGATGATGCAGGGAGCCTAGGTTTTTGAATTATCTTCATGAACTAAAACATCCATTGTTTTCCCCCACTGCGTACAGCACATGAGGATAGTAATCGCTGTGATATGTTTTGCCAATGACTGCTATTATTCGGAGGGTATTTATAAGAATAACTTATGCCGCATGGTCCAGTCTTCTGAATATTGCAAGCAATTTATTCACATCAATCTTCGCTTCTGTTTCTACTACGGTGAGGCGATGCGGAGTGAATCCTATCCGAACATGCATTTACATCACGCGTTTACTTTAATTCTTCATGAATTTATATTCAAACATGGCCTGTCCCTAACACTATTTTATGAAATGATTATATGTTCACCCTCATATGGAGTGGTTTACTAATCTGTTAACAAAAGGATAGTACTAAAATTTAACACTATAGTTCCAAGTTACAGATTATGATGTGGCGAAGCATTTTATCCCCTGACTAAGAGTCAGGAATACGCGTAATCATTTGTATGTCCCCGCATGGATAAAACACCTTTCTATAGTACATAGATTATTTGCAGATTTCTAAGCATAAATAGTGAGATATTGTTCACAGTGCCTAGAAGTTTTAACATAGGAATATGAAATTGACAGACACTAGTTCTTTACTATGAAGCATGAATCAGGGGTCTGCTCCTACATTGAGAAAATCTCTAGAATGTGTTTCAGACATGAGAGTTGATACTTTACAGTACACATAATATTCATAGATTATAGCACTACTAGTGAGATATAAGTTCATAATGCCTATACAAGATATTAACATATAGATTTGAAATTGTAAGACATAGGAAAAATTACAGCGTGGCGCCCACATGTGTTTCCTTAGTAAACATCATCCAGCCTGGTTTAAGAGAATTGTAACTAATTCTTAATTAAACATACTGGTTTATGTAATACATAAATATATCTTAATAATGTAGATAACATACCAATAGCTTGAATAGAATCATGTTTTTAAGGCAAACTACCTTCTCCCCGAAGGGAAAGGTCGACTTTCTTGTGTGTTCTCTTGACTAGAAATGGCCGCTTCAGTCTTTGTTTTCCCCCTCGCCAGGATTGGCCAGATAAGGGAGAGAAAACAAGCCAAAATAGATTTAGCTGTGCCACGGTCAGTCTATCGCTGTTTTATTTTCTCCTACATTAAGTAAGTTACTTAAACAGTAATTGTAAGGGTTTGTTTATTTTTAAGGGAGTCCATAAATAGGAAAGGGTAAGGACGTTTTATTATACCACAAACTGCCGATCTGTTCTGCCGATGTAGGTAGACTGGCGCCTGCATGTGAATTGGTAAATGCGATTGTATTTGGCGTACAGATTCTTTTACTGCTGGGGTGGGAATAGGCGTGGTTCTGTACCTATAACTGGAGTTGCAGCACAGTCTATACACAGCAAAAATGAATATAATTCACACCCCAGAGGTATAATTTCTGAACAGCAGGTTTCACTTCAAGGAAAAATGTTTCTGCACGAGTCTAAAATCATTTACGTCATCATCTGCAAACATTGTGATATGAAATATATTGGTGAGATCCGCCCCGTCTAGCAGACAGATAGCGCCAACACCTGCAGGATATCTATAACAACAACCATAAGCCGGTCCCCACTAACTTCAACAATTCAACAATACAGATCACCATGGGGTTTCCGATGTTCAGGTCACTGTCATCCAGTCTTTGCTCGTCTGATGCAAAACATCAAAAAAATATAGAAAACTGGCTCATCTTCTCAGTGGGTTGCTATCACCACATGGCCTCAACACCCAGCATAGTTTCATTTAATCGGCGGAATTCCCCCGTCCCCTATTTTGCTTCCCCACCCTCCCAGTAATCACTCACTTCCTGTCTGAATGTTTGTTGACGTGTGTAGATGTATGTATGTGCTGTCACACAGATCAGTCCATCCAGACTTTAAGACTCGCTTAGTACACACATAAAAGAGCACAGAAAATGAGTTTCGTTAGTATCACCATCATACTTAGGTGCACATATCATTGCTCTTTATTATTCGTCCACTATATCCAACCCATTCACTGGCATCCACTCATGCATTGTACGTACATCCACTGGGACTACTTAGTTTTCATTTTCGGACCACCATCACATCTCCATTGCTTCCAGTTTCCCGCTTACCATCCTGTTCCTTTTCTCATATACCACTCACATTCATTTACCTGGGATTTTGACAGAACCTTTACTAATCCCCACCCCAGTTCCCATGACCCACTGTCTCCCACGGCTAGGTATAAACGAGGACAAAGGTGACATTCGTGTTGCTATAACAACCGGGGATTCTTAGATAAGTAGCAACATTTTTGTTTTTCAAAGTTTCATTTACTCTTCATTGCTCTTGCTTGCTTTGCTTGAGACGTTCAACCCTCGACTATATCGAATTAGTTGTAATTGGGATCTTTGTTAGTTAGTTAGTTAGTTAGTTAGTCGACAGATCATCCTCGTTGCACATCGAACCATTCATTCCATAAGTGCTCGGATCCCCTCCTCAGCAAATCCCGCAGCGTGTAGCGGCTAACGACGCCAGTTCTGTGTTGGTTTATCAATCTTCTTTGGCTTCCTGCGTAGTGTTCTTGTTTGGCCACCCCTCTTTTAATTTGCTGCTCTCGCAGTCTGGCCATTGTTGTAGATTCACAGTCATCACTTGGTTCTCGCAAAAGTCTCACTTCACGTAGAGCATTCAGAATGTCAGCCTGGTCCATGGCGCGTCCGCCCTCCACAGTAGCCTCACATGCGAGCTTGTCAGCCCGCTCATTTCCTTGTACTCCCGCATGCCCTGGCACGAAGATGAAACTAATCTTTGCCAGCCGAGACCGCTTCAGAGGCAGCAACCATTCTCTTCGGATCGACCCCTCCTCTATCCTCTTGATCATGTTCATTGAGTCGCTAAGGAAACAAGCCGTAGTGAATGTCTGTGTCTCGAGCCATGTTATTGATTTACTTACTGCCATGACTTCCATGGTCAGGCTACTTGTGGTTTCAGTGAAACCACCAGAGTCCTCCTTCACAATTCTCCCTCCGGCCCGAGCTGTAAAGGCCCATGAGCTTCTCACATGTCGGACGACCGACCCATCTGTGTAGATGACCGCGTCACCGTCTAGCGAATTCTCGAAAATCAACGCTTGTACTTCAGCCTCAACAGCAGCCGGATTTTCTTGTCTGCATTTTCTATCTAGCTGGATGCAAACTGAAAAGGATGTGCAGAAGTCTGTTGGCACTTGCACCCACTCCTTGCCAGGTTCTAAGTCCTCAAGTGAACACACCTGTTGAAGAATGTCTTCGGCTTGACCCATCCACGACCGTCCTCTTTTTAACCTGCTGCCCTTCACCTTCCTAATTTCACTATGCAGTGGATGTTGTGTGTTTGCGTTAACTCTGAGGTAGATGAAGAGGTTTGTCCTGTGCTGACGAAGGCTTTGGCCGCAACGTCCAATTTGTCTCTTGTAGTCGTGTTTTAGTAAAGCTCACAATCTACTTCTCGTTTATTTGGGTGATTCATTCATTGCCTGTTTAAGCTTTACTGCAGTTCACCTCATTCTTGTTTACCATTGTCCGCTCCCTTGAACTGCTACTATATATTTCACGTTTCGTCTTCGTTGTCGGTAAGATTGTTGTCGATTTGTCATAGTGTGTTTCATGTAGTTTTGTGTTGGTTTGTATTTGTTTGTCCTGTGCTGACGAAGGCTTTGGCCGCAACGTCCAATTTGTCTCTTGTAGTCGTGTTTTAGTAAAGCTCACAATCTACTTCTCGTTTATTTGGGTGATTCATTCATTGCCTGTTTAAGCTTTACTGCAGTTCACCTCATTCTTGTTTACCATTGTCCGCTCCCTTGAACTGCTACTATATATTTCACGTTTCGTCTTCGTTGTCGGTAAGATTGTTGTCGATTTGTCATAGTGTGTTTCATGTAGTTTTGTGTTGGTTTGTATTTGTTTGTCCTGTGCTGACGAAGGCTTTGGCCGCAACGTCCAATTTGTCTCTTGTAGTCGTGTTTTAGTAAAGCTCACAATCTACTTCTCGTTTATTTGGGTGATTCATTCATTGCCTGTTTAAGCTTTACTGCAGTTCACCTCATTCTTGTTTACCATTGTCCGCTCCCTTGAACTGCTACTATATATTTCACGTTTCGTCTTCGTTGTCGGTAAGATTGTTGTCGATTTGTCATAGTGTGTTTCATGTAGTTTTGTGTTGGTTTGTATTTGTTTGTCCTGTGCTGACGAAGGCTTTGGCCGCAACGTCCAATTTGTCTCTTGTAGTCGTGTTTTAGTAAAGCTCACAATCTACTTCTCGTTTATTTGGGTGATTCATTCATTGCCTGTTTAAGCTTTACTGCAGTTCACCTCATTCTTGTTTACCATTGTCCGCTCCCTTGAACTGCTACTATATATTTCACGTTTCGTCTTCGTTGTCGGTAAGATTGTTGTCGATTTGTCATAGTGTGTTTCATGTAGTTTTGTGTTGGTTTGTATTTGTTTGTCCTGTGCTGACGAAGGCTTTGGCCGCAACGTCCAATTTGTCTCTTGTAGTCGTGTTTTAGTAAAGCTCACAATCTACTTCTCGTTTATTTGGGTGATTCATTCATTGCCTGTTTAAGCTTTACTGCAGTTCACCTCATTCTTGTTTACCATTGTCCGCTCCCTTGAACTGCTACTATATATTTCACGTTTCGTCTTCGTTGTCGGTAAGATTGTTGTCGATTTGTCATAGTGTGTTTCATGTAGTTTTGTGTTGGTTTGTATTTGTTTGTCCTGTGCTGACGAAGGCTTTGGCCGCAACGTCCAATTTGTCTCTTGTAGTCGTGTTTTAGTAAAGCTCACAATCTACTTCTCGTTTATTTGGGTGATTCATTCATTGCCTGTTTAAGCTTTACTGCAGTTCACCTCATTCTTGTTTACCATTGTCCGCTCCCTTGAACTGCTACTATATATTTCACGTTTCGTCTTCGTTGTCGGTAAGATTGTTGTCGATTTGTCATAGTGTGTTTCATGTAGTTTTGTGTTGGTTTGTATTTGTTTGTCCTGTGCTGACGAAGGCTTTGGCCGCAACGTCCAATTTGTCTCTTGTAGTCGTGTTTTAGTAAAGCTCACAATCTACTTCTCGTTTATTTGGGTGATTCATTCATTGCCTGTTTAAGCTTTACTGCAGTTCACCTCATTCTTGTTTACCATTGTCCGCTCCCTTGAACTGCTACTATATATTTCACGTTTCGTCTTCGTTGTCGGTAAGATTGTTGTCGATTTGTCATAGTGTGTTTCATGTAGTTTTGTGTTGGTTTGTATTTGTTTGTCCTGTGCTGACGAAGGCTTTGGCCGCAACGTCCAATTTGTCTCTTGTAGTCGTGTTTTAGTAAAGCTCACAATCTACTTCTCGTTTATTTGGGTGATTCATTCATTGCCTGTTTAAGCTTTACTGCAGTTCACCTCATTCTTGTTTACCATTGTCCGCTCCCTTGAACTGCTACTATATATTTCACGTTTCGTCTTCGTTGTCGGTAAGATTGTTGTCGATTTGTCATAGTGTGTTTCATGTAGTTTTGTGTTGGTTTGTATTTGTTTGTCCTGTGCTGACGAAGGCTTTGGCCGCAACGTCCAATTTGTCTCTTGTAGTCGTGTTTTAGTAAAGCTCACAATCTACTTCTCGTTTATTTGGGTGATTCATTCATTGCCTGTTTAAGCTTTACTGCAGTTCACCTCATTCTTGTTTACCATTGTCCGCTCCCTTGAACTGCTACTATATATTTCACGTTTCGTCTTCGTTGTCGGTAAGATTGTTGTCGATTTGTCATAGTGTGTTTCATGTAGTTTTGTGTTGGTTTGTATTTGTTTGTCCTGTGCTGACGAAGGCTTTGGCCGCAACGTCCAATTTGTCTCTTGTAGTCGTGTTTTAGTAAAGCTCACAATCTACTTCTCGTTTATTTGGGTGATTCATTCATTGCCTGTTTAAGCTTTACTGCAGTTCACCTCATTCTTGTTTACCATTGTCCGCTCCCTTGAACTGCTACTATATATTTCACGTTTCGTCTTCGTTGTCGGTAAGATTGTTGTCGATTTGTCATAGTGTGTTTCATGTAGTTTTGTGTTGGTTTGTATTTGTTTGTCCTGTGCTGACGAAGGCTTTGGCCGCAACGTCCAATTTGTCTCTTGTAGTCGTGTTTTAGTAAAGCTCACAATCTACTTCTCGTTTATTTGGGTGATTCATTCATTGCCTGTTTAAGCTTTACTGCAGTTCACCTCATTCTTGTTTACCATTGTCCGCTCCCTTGAACTGCTACTATATATTTCACGTTTCGTCTTCGTTGTCGGTAAGATTGTTGTCGATTTGTCATAGTGTGTTTCATGTAGTTTTGTGTTGGTTTGTATTTGTTTGTCCTGTGCTGACGAAGGCTTTGGCCGCAACGTCCAATTTGTCTCTTGTAGTCGTGTTTTAGTAAAGCTCACAATCTACTTCTCGTTTATTTGGGTGATTCATTCATTGCCTGTTTAAGCTTTACTGCAGTTCACCTCATTCTTGTTTACCATTGTCCGCTCCCTTGAACTGCTACTATATATTTCACGTTTCGTCTTCGTTGTCGGTAAGATTGTTGTCGATTTGTCATAGTGTGTTTCATGTAGTTTTGTGTTGGTTTGTATTTGTTTGTCCTGTGCTGACGAAGGCTTTGGCCGCAACGTCCAATTTGTCTCTTGTAGTCGTGTTTTAGTAAAGCTCACAATCTACTTCTCGTTTATTTGGGTGATTCATTCATTGCCTGTTTAAGCTTTACTGCAGTTCACCTCATTCTTGTTTACCATTGTCCGCTCCCTTGAACTGCTACTATATATTTCACGTTTCGTCTTCGTTGTCGGTAAGATTGTTGTCGATTTGTCATAGTGTGTTTCATGTAGTTTTGTGTTGGTTTGTATTTGTTTGTCCTGTGCTGACGAAGGCTTTGGCCGCAACGTCCAATTTGTCTCTTGTAGTCGTGTTTTAGTAAAGCTCACAATCTACTTCTCGTTTATTTGGGTGATTCATTCATTGCCTGTTTAAGCTTTACTGCAGTTCACCTCATTCTTGTTTACCATTGTCCGCTCCCTTGAACTGCTACTATATATTTCACGTTTCGTCTTCGTTGTCGGTAAGATTGTTGTCGATTTGTCATAGTGTGTTTCATGTAGTTTTGTGTTGGTTTGTATTTGTTTGTCCTGTGCTGACGAAGGCTTTGGCCGCAACGTCCAATTTGTCTCTTGTAGTCGTGTTTTAGTAAAGCTCACAATCTACTTCTCGTTTATTTGGGTGATTCATTCATTGCCTGTTTAAGCTTTACTGCAGTTCACCTCATTCTTGTTTACCATTGTCCGCTCCCTTGAACTGCTACTATATATTTCACGTTTCGTCTTCGTTGTCGGTAAGATTGTTGTCGATTTGTCATAGTGTGTTTCATGTAGTTTTGTGTTGGTTTGTATTTGTTTGTCCTGTGCTGACGAAGGCTTTGGCCGCAACGTCCAATTTGTCTCTTGTAGTCGTGTTTTAGTAAAGCTCACAATCTACTTCTCGTTTATTTGGGTGATTCATTCATTGCCTGTTTAAGCTTTACTGCAGTTCACCTCATTCTTGTTTACCATTGTCCGCTCCCTTGAACTGCTACTATATATTTCACGTTTCGTCTTCGTTGTCGGTAAGATTGTTGTCGATTTGTCATAGTGTGTTTCATGTAGTTTTGTGTTGGTTTGTATTTGTTTGTCCTGTGCTGACGAAGGCTTTGGCCGCAACGTCCAATTTGTCTCTTGTAGTCGTGTTTTAGTAAAGCTCACAATCTACTTCTCGTTTATTTGGGTGATTCATTCAACTCTGAGGTAGGCGCGTGCCCTGCAAACTTGTATTCTCTCTTCAATGGTTGGAAAATCAAGAAGGTAGCGCATCGCCCTGCATGCTGTATCTCTTGTACATCCAAGAATAATGCGCATAGCTTCATTCTGTATCCTTTCCATCCTTTCTATCTGCTTATGGCTGAGAGTCAAGATTGCCATTGCATACTCCAAAACAGACATGACCAGCCCCTCGTACAGAAGACATAGATGGCGCTGCTCACAGTTTGCTGCCGCCATCACCCGCATCGCTGCCAAACCCCGCTTGGCCTTTGTTATCACCTGGTCTATGTGCACATTATAAGCAAGGCTTCGATCAAACCGTATCCCCAGGTAATTCATTGCCTGCGTTCTTTCCACCGTCTCTGAACACAGCATTACAGTTGGTGTTGGGTTGTTGACAATATGATTATTCAACGAGAACCAAGTCACTGTTGGCTTTGTTGGGTTGACCATTGCCCCAGCTTCATCACACCAAATACTTATGCGATTGAGTTCGGTTTGTAGTTCCACAGCAACCTCCTCTCTATCCTTACCCTGACGATACACTAAAACATAATCGGCATATGACAATGTCCTGCCAGGTCCAGTGATCTGCTCACTGGTGATTCTCACTGTGTAGGCGTTGAACAGTACCGGAGATAATGGTGATCCCTGTGGTAGGCCAGGATATATTGTTGTTGGTTCCGAAGTCCAACTGCCACATCTAAAAACTATTTTCCGCTGGAAGCGAGCTGCAGCGATCCAACTAAGGAGGAATGGACTTACGTTTAGTTCAAGAAGCTAAAACATTAAAAACTCCAGTGGTACTCTGTTGTATGCGTCCTCAAGATCAATCGCTGCAGCAACGGTTTCAGTGCCTGCGTGGAAACCTTCATAGACATCATGGGCAAAGACTGCTGCATTGGTCCAGGTTTCTCTTTTTGGACGGTACCCACCCAGGGTAGGTGGGAAAACACCTTGCCTCTCTAGTTGGCTTGATATTTTCCTGGCAATTACCTTCTCCAGCAGCTTGCCTATTGTATTCTGCATGGTTATAATTCGATATCGCTGAATTTTTTTGTGGTCTTTATCAGGATTCGGCAAGGGAATCAGATAGCTGTGTAACCATTCCTCCTTGATGCTAGCACTCCCTATACTGTTGTTGTACATGTCTGCTAGTTTCTCTAGCTCATTGTCGGTACACCTATTTATGTCGTCGTATCTTATGCCATCAGGACCTGGAGCACTGTTTTTTGATCGTCGAAGCACAGCCTTGATTTCTTTCACTGTCACTGTGTCTTCATCCGAAGTGTTCTGGGCCTTGCATCTGTCTGAGGTGACCTCCTTGGCCAGATTTCGGCCTCCCATGTCTGTCTGGTTGCTCTGCTCAAGGTAGCGTTCAAAGAGGGCTTTTCCCTTGTCCTCGTCAGTCCTCTGCCAGATGAGGTCAGCACCTTGGAAGTCAGAAATGCTCTTATTCTTGACTACACCACTCATGCTTTTATGTAGTCGCCAGAACAATTTCAGTGACTTGTCTGTGCTTACTCTTTGACACACCTCTGCCCTGTGTCAGAGTCTTGCATAACACAAGACAAGTAGCTCGTTTTCTGGCAAGTGTGAAGTAATATCAAACTATCAAATCACACGAAGTGAATATCCGAAAGTATTATTCACACGTTTTATTGACGAGCCGCATTTATCATCGCACAAACATCGCGCACTGACAATCCATAACAATCATTATAGCATGAACAATATCACTACAATACATAATAATACATGCAAGCAATAAACATCTCACTTACAGTCAAACTATACAAGCGTTCGAACCAGTCTCCCACTGTCATACAGGCTAGCTCTCAAGGCAGATTCAAACTCAACTCGCATTCCCTTGCGACCTGTCCTTTCAACGATCTGAGCCCGTCTGCCAGTTCTGGCATCCTACACGCACACGTCAGCTGGTGTCCCCTGCACGGTTCACGGGGTGAACTCAATTGCTGTGCGTGGCTACCTATCCGGGCGTCGGTAACGACGCCGCGTTCTCTCTGCCGTGTTTACCATTATTCAGGGTTGCGTGTTGTTATATTGTCTGGCGTTGGTACAGACAACGCGTCGCAACCTCGGATGTGAGACCTTGACACACACCTCTGCCCATTTTTCGCTTTTAACCACCGTGACCAGTTTTTTTAAATAGCTTACTTTTGTGTGCATCTCTCTTTCTAAGTGCAAGCAGGGACTAGGATGACCAG
This sequence comes from Cepaea hortensis, assembly GCA_963921405.1. Classification (NCBI taxonomy): domain Eukaryota; kingdom Metazoa; phylum Mollusca; class Gastropoda; order Stylommatophora; family Helicidae; genus Cepaea; species Cepaea hortensis. The sequence continues at coordinate 58,305,994 of OY992882.1, read as the reverse complement.
CTCTGTTCTTCTTGGCATTTTGTCATCTCCTTACAGCACTACGCTTATCCACCCAAGCCTTCTCCACCTCGAAACTCCACCACGGTGGCTGCTCCCAGCTTTTTTTCCTGCCCTGAAACGTTCTGCGCTTGTCACGTCTTATTTTACTCACCACATCTTGCCCTGTACTGTCATACTGGAACGTCTTTACCTTTAGCTTGTGCTGCCTGGTTCTGCCTTTCTCCACCAATATGCTGCAAGGGTGGTGGTCGCTGCCATGGTGTCCTAGGACACCCCATCTACACACTGTAGTGAGTAAAGGTGAAACTAGCGCCAGATCAATAGCACTGTCCTCATCACCTGGACGGCTTGCTGTCCTGGTGACACAGCCACTGTTGATACAAACCAGGTCGATGGTTTCCAGTGCAGTCTCGAGCTCCTCCCCTTGTGTATTGGAGGAAGTGTTTCCCCATGATCTGCCTTTAGCGTTGAAGTCACCACAGAAAATAACATTTCTCTCGTGGCCTAATATGCCACTTAAGCACTGCCACTTCTGGGCGTCCACACTCGGGGATCTTTGTATTGTATCTAAGACTTCTTCTTTCGAAAATATAGATGCGTGTCTCTGCTTCCTTGAAAGAGTTGAGTTGCTGCAATTGTGTTCGTTTCATCCTTGTGGTTTTACATGTCTGGGCAGAGTCGCACACTTTTTAAGGCCTGGGGTAATTGTGTACGCACCCACGAAACTGGTGTTGTTTCCTTCAGGGGGCTTAACCAGTATTCGTCTCTCCTGGTGTTCCACCTATTTCCCTGTCTTGGTCTATCTTCGTATCGTCTGGGTCTTCTCTGATCCATTGTGTCGTGTACGAATTGACCATTCGATCCTTTAGGTGACTATCAGTTTCCTCTCACGATCCCCGTCAACTCTTGGTCTTGGTCGCTGTCGTTCTTGTTCTCTTCCTCCAATTCTATTTCTTCTTCTGTTCCTTCTTCTTCTGTCTGGGCCATTACATATTCTGCTTCTTGTGTTTCGGTCTTGTTGAAAAACTTTAGAAGTTCTATGTATTCTCTTTCTTCCGTGATCTGTTTGAGAGTTTCTTCTGTCTTCTCTCTCTCTCTCTCTCTCTCTCTCTCTCTCTCTCTCTCTCTCTCTCTCTCTCTCTCTCTCTCTCTCTCTCTCTCTCTCTCTCTCTCTCTTCTTGAATTTTTGATAGTTTCTTCTGTCTCGGCTTTTATAGCAGCCATTCTTGCGACATCCTGCTAAATCTTCTGCTGAACTTGCCGCGCTGAACGGCTGTTGTCTGTGTTTCTTGTGTCTTGTCTTTTTCTTCTTCAATGTTGTTGAACTTTGATCTCAGGTCCTTCGATTGGCCTCCCAGTTGCGCTTTGTCGCTTTTTGTGAGTCGATTGGTAGCCTCGTACTGCCTCTTAGCCTCTTTATAGGGCAGGTTAGTTTTGATGGCAATCTTCATTGCTTCTTTGCTGTCTTGGTGGCAAGGGCAGCCGAGGTACCTGGTGCCATGGTTGCCGAGGTAGTTGGCACACTTTCTGTTAGTTTTAGGCTTCCTGAATTCCGTGTCGATCTTTGCATGCTGGCACTGGCTGTATGGCTGTATGGATGGAGTCCAGAGCAGTATCTATATACCTCCATCTCACTCTTGTAGGTGGCACGGGTGTGCCAAAATTTCTGGCACTTAGAACACTGCAGCACTCTCGGTATATAGTGCTTTGGAGCTTGGTCTTTCTTGTTCCATTTAATGTATTGAGGATCGGTCCTCCGATTGTACGATGACGACTGTGGAGGGGATGTTATTCTTGCCGATGATCCTCTCAGCACTGGTGATCTTGAGTTTCTTGTTCTCTATCGTCAGCATCTCCCAAATCTGGTCATTCATGAGATGGGTCTTGGCTCGTTTGATGCCCCATCATTTCATCATGCGGTGTCGGGTGGCTTCTACTGTGATTCCGTGGCGTAGCTTGATGGCGACTTTCTCGTTTTGTGACATCTTCTACATTATTGCGGTGGTCTTGGAGTTCTTGCTGATCGAGACCACTATTCCATCAGGTGTCTTGCGTAGCTGAATGACGCTGTGTCTTCCCAGCTCGTTCTCCAACAGATTGAATATCTTGTCTGTTGATAGCGCCGACAGTTTAGCTTCTCCCATGCTTGTTTGTTTCAGCAGGATTTTGCCGGTGAAGTCCAATGTTGTGGTTTCCTCCGATGTGGTGGTCTTTGGTGAGCTGCCCGGCTGCTTCTCGTTATTGCTGTGGGCTTCTTTACTGTTGCTGGCTTCAGTTGTAGTTGCAATCTCTGGCGCCGGTTTAGCGACGGGAGCAGTTTCAACTGGTGTAGAAGTGGTAGCTTCCTTTGAGGTTGCTTCAGGTTCTGGCTTTCGCTGCAGCTCACAGGCAGGTTTTCTTCTTGCATCTTCTTGATAGTCTTGGCGGCTTCCACGCTGCTCATCTTGAATGTCGGATGCCTTCTGGGGTTATTCTTCCTAAGTGCCATTTTCTCTCACGTATCAGGCTTCAGATTAGGCGACTAGTTCTCGATTGCGCGTCGAGTCGACTGTGGAGTCGATTGCTTTCATTTTTTCATGTTTGTATTCTTCGCATCCCGTCCTTATGCCTTAATGTAGTCACCTTAGGGTTTAGTCACGGAGAACACCCTACGGTGACTATATGTTGTGTTTTGTGTATGTATTTGTATGCTAATGAATGCTAGTCGCAGCAACATCCTTGTATTGTTTCGTAATTATGTTCTGTAAGACTGCATTACTTTGTGTTATTTTATATTGTTTCTATACACAGGACTCTTAGCCTAAGGTCTACCTCATTGTCGCCTTCTCCCTTTGTCACGCTCCCTTTTATGACCTTATTTTACAGCCTATCATAAATCTGCCACCTCGGCCTGCGCCATTTCATGCCTGGTTAGCTGAAATCAAAGATCCGGGTTTGTGTATTTTCTTTCTTCTGGATCGACAAAATATCACGAGTGCCCTAAAATTGATTAAACATTTTTCTACTTCTTCTTCTTTTAATAGCGCATCTACCTGTTCCGATAAGGAATTGTAGTTGCAACGCACCCATTATTTATGATCTAAACTTAGTGGAACTGCGATAAAGCTGTGAAAACGTTAAGAATATAAAATAACATAAAGTAAAGTGGCTTTACAGAACAAAATTACTCAAAACACATAACGTTGTGGCAACTATCCTTAATCAGTAAACAAATACATAAAAAACACAACTGTCATGGTGTTAGATACCACTAGGACAGACTAGGGACAGAAGAAGGGTAAGGACTGAGAGGACAGAGAGACAGGACCTCTATAAAGATATAGACAGAGTAGAGACAGCACCCAAGCTAGGACTTAAGAACAGTTATAAGACCAGACTCAGATGGGGACACTAACGTGTCATATTTAGGAAAACAGAGGGACCAACCCCGAGAATAGGGGATGGGTACTTTAGGTCACGGAGAATACCGTGATGACGTAAACAGTAATAGAACTTTACTGTTAATCAGTACTAAGACGACAGTACTACGTGACAAATATAACAGCACGCAGAGTTGCTGACCGCACGAGGGATTTTGACCACGTAGACAAGCGACGGACTGAGTTGAGGCAGACAGCGACGAGACGGCTTCCCGACAGGACATAGTTGTTTTTTTTTCTGAAGCCATTATCTAATGTTGTGAACGCATGTGATATTAGAGAGAGAGAGTGATCATGTTTAATTATATATATATATATACTGTGTGACGAGTGGCGACCATTGTATTGATTTGACAGGCAGATAACGCCTTGTCGCAAATGTATGATTGTCAGGCTTGCCTGAAATAAAATCCGTGTATACCATCTGTACAAGCGAAGTTATATTTGAGGTAAGATGAAGTCGCGAGAATGCCTGTGTGGGTAACGAAAGACTGTGACACTTTCTTCTGGATCGACAAAATATCATGAGTGCCCTAAAATTGATTAAACATTTTTACTTCTTCTTCTTTTAATAGTGCATCTGCCTGTTCCGATAAGGAATTGTCGTTGCAACGCACCCATTATTTCTGATCTAAACTTAGTGGAACTGCGATATTGTCCATTAGAATAGTTAGATATATTTAGACTTAGCTAGTTTCGTTGGTATTGCCATAATCCATACATTTAAACTTGTAAATATGAGTGTGATATATAAAACTACTTTATTTCGGCTCAATATTGTTTAACACGAGCAAAATTTTATGTCAATGACAAAACATTTTTAAAATTGACAATGTATGAATGAGTGAACGCAAGATGAGTATACAGACGAATGAAAGAATTAAAAATATTAGTACGGACAGTGGTGCATTTTTTCGCACACACGAAGTTTTATGACTTGTCCGCGTCTTCTGTGTAAACCATGTGAAGTGTGTACTTTTATGTGTGTAGTAGCCACTAATGCATTACAGCAATGGTTGTTTTCCAGAATCCCAGATCGGCGAAGTACGTCATAAATTAAGCAGAGGCATTACTTTGTGACGTGCATTAACCTACCTGTGATACTTGAAGACTTACATACATCGATTATAGACATATAGTTATGTTTCTAATTGCAACACTTATAAAATAAATATTTACACCCATACAAAAAGGAATACAAACAGATAAAAATACAAACAGCAGCTTTTGCAAAGGGAGAGAACACTTGGTCAGGGGACACTACAGACTTAAAGTAAGTATGCCTTAATGTAGTCACCTTAGGGTTTAGTCACGGAGAACACCGTACGGTGACTATATGTTGTGTTTTGTGTATGTATTTGTATGCTAATGAAGGCTAGTCGCAGCAACATCCTTGTATTGTTTCGTAATTATGTTCTGTAAGGCTGCATTACTTTGTGTTATTTTATATTGTTTCTATACACAGGACTCTTAGCCTAAGGTCCACCCCATTGTCGCCTTCTCCCTTTGTCACGCTCCCTTTTATGACCTTATTTTACAGCCGCTCATAAATCTGCCACCTCGGCCTGCGCCATTTCATGCCTGGTTAGCTGAAATCAAAGATCCGGGTTTGTGTATTTTCTTTCTTCTGGATCGACAAAATATCATGAGTGCCCTAAAATTGATTAAACATTTTTCTTCTTCTTCTTTTAATAGTGCATCTGCCTGTTCCGATAAGGAATTCTCGTTGCAACGCACCCATTATTTATGATCTAAACTTAGTGGAACTGCGATAAAGCAGTGAAAACGTTAAGAATATAAAATAACATAAAGTGGCTTTACAGAACAAAATTACTCAAAACACAT